>QFDX01000178.1:0-10887 GCA_003315875.1 Lactifluus piperatus | reverse complement strand
GTGATGCGAGGACAGCGATGCGAGGTGACGCGATGACAGCGACGTGACGCGATGACAGCGACGTGATGCGATGACAGCGACGTGAGGCGATGTGAGGACAGCGACACGAGGCGACGTGAAGCGATGTGAGGCGACGCGAGGACAGCGACGCGAGGCGATGCGAGGACAGTGACATGAGGCGATGCGAGGACAGCGACGTGAGGTGATGTGAGGACAGCGACCCGAGGTGACGCGAGGACAGCGATGTGAGGTGATGCGAGGACAGCGATGCGAGGTGACGCGAGGACAGCGACCCGAGGTGACGCGAGGACAGCGACCCGAGGTGACGTGAGGACAGCGACCCGAGGTGACGCGAGGACAGCGACCCGAGGCGATGTGAGGACATGTCACCGCCGCTTAGTAAGCTAGGCCTGTGTGCCGCTAGCCGTTACTCTTCTAGGACTTAGCCGCCTAGGAACGCTGTAAAGTCAGTTCAAAGTCACTCGACTTGAAGAGTAGGGATCGTAGACCTGAGCTCCGACTCAAGGCCTCCCTATGAGAATGCAGACAGAGATGAGAAGGGGAAAGGAAGTGGATTGATTGTTGAACGCTAGGTGGGGATAGGGGGATAAGACAGGAGATTCAACTTGCCGTCCTAGAGACAGCAAGGACCACTATATATACATCTAGGCATAAATCCCTCAATCCTAGGACTCCGATCCTAGGATTGCCATATAAGTACAGTGAGTCATCCAAGAAGCACAGAGGCACAGCCTCAACGCGCACAGACCATCGCGCACAGACATAGAAGCATACGCACAGACCAAGACATTAGGGCAGGTGGTAATATACCAGGGGCCGGTTCCCCACTATCTTACGTCAGCGACTCCACAGTCCTGACGGCCGGTTTCACCACTCCCCCTTTAGAATCGACGTCCTCGTCGAGCACGTTGCCCACGGATTTCGCCTTCTTCTTCATCGCTGCTTTGGAGTCGGGAGTTCCATTTGACACAGTTTCGTCGTGGCGCCAGCCCTTCGTAGTGCGCAAGAATCGTCGCACAGCGCGCGGCCTCAAGCCGGTGACCGCAGAGGCGTCTGTCCGAGAGTAGGTTAGCGCGCTCGGTCTGCAGCTGGTGGATTTTTGCGTCGATCGCGTCGGCTTCTTCCGTGAATTTTCTATAGCGCGCCATATCTGCCGCGACTCCCCAGTCGTCCAGGTCCCGTGCGCCCTCCAGTAGGGTGAGAAATGCTGGGTTTGCCCCGATGAGTACATCGATGAACCATCCGGGAAGGGGTTGGTAGGGTTCTTCGTCGCTGGGTCGTGGTGTGGCGTAGATGGAGGTAACATGAGGCGGATTTTTAGGCCCATCTCAGATGGTGAAACACGCGATTTCCCCTGTATCCAGCTTTTTGATCCATTTGGCAGGCAGGCTCCACCCATCCCCGACCGGGACGCGAAGGCTGGGATATCGGTCATTCTCGATGTATCCGTTTGGGGCATCTTTATATACTTCTTCATACATGTCCAGCTGGTCTTGGAGGTTTCGTTTGTCCTTGGTGAGCTGCGATTCGATGTTACTATACATTTTCTCTCGTCTTTTGAGGGTTTCAACCAACCCATCACAGATGGTTTTGAGGGTGTCACGGTCGATATCATCGTGGCCGTGGAGGGCGACGCTGACTGTGCGTGGACTGAGAAGCTGGAGGTGTGGTGGCGGGGCAGGGATAGCGTCGGGCGACGAGGCACGTGAGACATTGCGGGTCGCGACAGGACTTTCCATGGTAGTAATCTTTTTTGAACGCGTAATCGTTGTCGTGGTGTAGGCAGTAACGTTCGCGACAGAAGCTCCAATGCTCGAGGATGTGCCGGTGTGTAGGATGACAGAAAGCCTTGGGTTTGAACACAGTGAACCGGTGTCCGGTCAGGGGTGGCTCGTAGAAGAGGGAATGGAAGAATTCGACTGAGGACTCCAGAGTGGGAGGGGATGCTTTTCCTTGGTCGAACTAGGGTGGTACTTATGCTTTCCTTGGGCGCCTTCCTGTGGTATATTTTTAGTAGGTCTGGTGCGTGGACGTTTTCTACTGGCTCCCATGTGTTGTCGCATTCGGGATACCCTTTCCACTTGATCAGATATTGTAGCTTCTTGCGGCGCCCGTGATAGCGATGGCTTCGGATGGCCTCGACCTCGTATTCAGTTTCTCCTTCGATGAGATCCGGTGGGGGTCGCGAGAAGTTCGGGCCGTGAGCTGTCGTTTCTTCATAGGGCGATAAGAGTGATGCATGGAACACGTCGTGGATTTGCCACGTCATAGGTAGCTCCAATCGATACGCCACCGGGGATATCTCCTTCGTTATCTTAAAGGGTCCATACCGGATAGGGATTACTTTGGACTTCTGGTGCGGCATCTTTAGGTTTTTCCCCTCGAGCCATACATATGATCCTTCTTTGAACTGCGCTTCCGGGGTTCCTGACTTCCCCGCGGCCCGGTTGAGGGCTTCTATCGCCTGTTCCCTTCTTTCTGTCATGATCTTGGCCCTTTCTTCCGCGGATTCATTTGGAGTCCTTGGAGTTAGTCCTGGGTTCAGAGTGACGTCATATCCTAGCAGGATCTGATTGGGTGATAAGCCTGTGGTGGAGTTCCTCCGGTTGTTGTGTACTGCTGAAGCGAGTGCCAACCAGTAAGTCCAGTCTTCTGGCGCTGCTGAAGTGACGAGTCGCAGATACTGCTCTATCCACTGATTCTTTCGTTCCGATAAGCCGTCTGTCTGGGGGTGAAATGCCGTGGATAGGTTCTGCTGGATTCCTAGTCGCGTAGCCAGAGCTTTCCCAAAATGGGAGGTAAACCGCGTATCCCTGTCGCTAATGACTTTGTCGGGTAGCCCAAACCACCGGTAGACGTAGTCCAGATATAGCTGAGCAATCCCTGGTCCTGTGATCTTCGTATTGCATGGTAAGAATATGGCCGCCCGTGAGCACCCCTGGTCTACAATAGTCAATATGGCATTCTGTCCGCGGACCTCGGGGAGCCCTGTGATCAGGTCCATTGCTACTCGTTGGAAAGGTCGCGTTCCTTCATTGGTGGGGATTCGATATACTGGGGTTTTCTTTCTGTGGGTTTGAATTTTATTCTGTTGACATACTGCGCATCCCTTGACATAGTCTTCGATCCACTGTGCCATCTTCGGCCAATAGTAGACTTCCTTTACTTGACGGAGCGTCTCATCACGTCCGGGGTGTCCCCTGCTCGGGAGGTCGTGGAAGTCTTTGAGGATTCTCCGTTTTGTCTCCAGGTCGTCGGGGACAATAACTTTGTGATCTTCGGTCATGCCCTCAGGGAATAGGGCTAGCGCAATTTTGAACTTTTCTTCTGGTATAACGGTAATTCCTTGATTGTCGTCCTTCCCCTGGTCTACCCCTGGTGGTCGTGATAGGACGTCGGGCGGTATGTTTGTCTTTCCTGGGATGTAAAGGATTTCAAAGTCGTACTCTTGGAGGTCGGCGTGCCATCGCGCTGTTCGTCGGTTTAGGTTTTTGGGCGATTTCCAGTACTGTAAGTTAGCGTGATCCGTCATGATGGTGAAGGGTTTCTTTGTCCATCCTAGGTACGGTCTCCAGTGTGTCAAGGCTTTCATAATTGCCAGTAATTCTCGTTCGTAGATGTCGTAGTTTCGTTCCGTGGGTGTAAAGGTGGCTGAGTAGTAAGCGACTGGGTGCAGTGTGGGTTTTTTCTTCGTCATTGTCGTATTCGTGGGTTCAGTATCGGAAGGTCCTCCCTCCTGCGAGAGTACGGCGCCCACGCCGTAAGCCGAGGCGTCCGTCTGCAAGTAGAATTTTCGTTCGAAGTCTGGTTGGCGTAATACTGGTGATGTACACATGCGTCTTTTTAGTTCGTTGAATGCTTCCTGCTGTCTCGCACCCCAGCGCCATACTTCCGTTTTCTTGGTGAGATCCAATAGTGGTCGCGCGATTTGAGAGTATCCTTTGACAAAGTAGCGATAATAACCGGTGAATCCCAAGAAAGCGCGGACGTCTGTGGGATTTTTGGGCGTCGCATAGTCCCGTACTCCCTTGAGCTTCTTGGGGTCCATGCGTAACCGTCCTTTTCCGATAATTACCCCCAGGTATTCGATTTCTTCCTGTTCAAATGCGCATTTTTCCGGTTTGACATAAAGATCGTTTGCTGCTAAGATGTCGAAGATGCGGTGAACCAGTTTCCGGTGTCTTTCTCTGTGTTGCTGTTCTGTTTCCATGAGTTTCCGCCTTGTGTAGATTATACCATCGTCCATGAATATTGAAAACCACCCTTCCTGAACTTCCCTTCTGAATATCGTGTTCATCATCATTTGGAAGGTTGCCGGGGAGTTGGTTAGACCGAAGAACATTACTGTGGGTTCAAAGAGTCCCTCCGGAGTTAAGAAGGCAGCCTTCCACTCATCGCCGGGTTTAATCCGAATGTTATTATAGCCCCATCGTATGTCGAATTTTGTGAACAGTGTGCATCCTGTTAGTCGATCGATGACTGCTGGGATTAAGGGGGATACATTGCGATTTCGTTTAGTCCATTTATTCAGTGGCCGGTAGTCCTGTACTGGGCGGAGTTTTCCATCCTTCTTTTTAACAAAGAAGAAGTTTGCTGCGTAGGGGCTCCATGATGGGCGAATTGTTCTCCTTCTAAGGTGTTCTTCGACGAATTTTTGAGCTTCCTCGAGTTCCTCCTTATTCAATGGTAGTAGTCGGCCGGGTAGGGTAGTGGGTGCTCCAGGTAATAGCTCGATCGCGTGATCCCAGATTGTGTGGCCAGGCAGCCTTTGGGACGCTTCCTCGCTAAATATCTTGCTATGTCGCCGATATTCCTCTGGTATGTGGTTGTCCGGTTTCGGTTTAGCCAGGTTGGTTGGTTTCTCAGGCGTGATCACGACTCTCCCAAGGAAGTATCGCTCCTCTTCCTCTTTCGGGGCGTCAAGGGTCATTCTCCCTGCGATGATTGGTGCCTTTATTTGTGCCGTGATGGGGTGGTTTGCCTTCAGGTGGTCCACTGCTCTGAATATAACGGGTAGGTGGGACGAATCGATCCATCCTCGTTTCCAATCTATCTTTGGTTGTACCGCTGCGAACCATGTATATCCGAGTATTGCTCGGTTTTCTCCTAGTTCCGTGAGGAAGAACCTCATCTTCGTTCGGTTCGTTCCTGTTTGTACGTCCAAGTCGGTATAGTATTTGATTTGTCCTGCCTTGTTTGGGGTTCCATCGACGTTGTGGATGTTTCTGGGGTACTGTAGTTGCTTAATGGGCAGTTGCAGCCATTTGGCGTAGTTTAGATTCATGAAATTTTCGGTCGCTCCTGAATCCAGTAGGGCGACGTTCTCGGCTCTTTTCTTGATCGAGTGTGCATAGAATCGAACTGTCATTGATTTTCTTGCTGATATGTACACGTCGTTCTTGTTTATTTGTCTAATCAGTGCCGACCTAATTAGACTTAGAGAAAATCCTCTTCCACTCCCATTTCCTTGGCAAGTTCGTATTTCTGGTCCATAGTGAGCGTGTTAAGCTGCTCCTTGATCGTGGAGATTGTGCTTCCTCCGGCGTCAGTGCCGTAGTTGGATTGTAGGTCTGCTTCAGTGGAGTAGTCGGGCAAGTCCGAGGCGCTTCTGGCACTTGCTCCTGGTGCGGATTGACAGTCCCGGGCAAAGTGTCCTTGTTTCCCGCACTTGAAACAGGTGAGGTTCCTCCTTCCGTCCATTTGGGTGGCTCTGCCCTGGTATCCGCCCCTGCCTCTCCAGGCTCTTCCGCGCCCTACGTCCATTGGCACGGGTGTATTGTTCATTGATGGCGGCGCATTAGACGAATTATAGGGGCCCTGCGGCCTCCTCTGTTGCTGTTGGTTATTCTGGGTCCAGAATGGTTGTCTCGCTCTTTGTGGCTGTTGGAACCCTCTGAACGCTCCTCCACTGAATCCTCTTCCATTCGACCTTCTTTGTTTGAGGATGTGTTCTAGTAGTACCCTTGAACGTGTACAGTTGATCGCCTTTTGTTTGACTTCTGCATACGTGGTGACCATGGGTGGTTTCAGGACTTCTTCTAGGACTGATTGCGTTAGTCCTTTGGTGAACAGATGCACCGTCTCTGCATTTCCTGCGGTGTATCCGGCTTGGCGGGCGAGTTCCTCGAACTCGGCGATGTACTTGTCGACGTCCGGGAACTTCATGCGAAGCCCTTCTAGGCTCGTCCTGGCCCGGTCAGCCTTCTGTGTATCCTGGAACTGCTGATTGAATTCGAAGAGGAACTGGTCCCATACGGCTGGTACATTTTCATGGTCTTGAATAGCATCCCAGAAGTCTCCCATATCCTTGGCCCAGTTGGCCACTTTGGGTCCCTTGATCAGGGTGAGCGTGAGTGCTATTTTCTTCTTGGGTGAGTCATATCCTGCTACGTCGTTGTTGAGCCGAAAATATCCTTTGACTTCTTCAATGAAGTCGTCTGCTCTCGCCCGGTCCCCCGAGAATATCTGTGGTAGTTGTCCCATCGCCTTTACATCGGCTGCCGCCGGTGTGGGTGCTTGGGGAGCGTCAGGGTCAGGCCCCTGCCCTGGTGGTCCTCCACCGGGTCCTTGTGGGCCTCCAGGTCCTCCTGGGCCTCCTCCGCCTGGGCCTCCTCCAGGTTGGCGTCGTAGTGCTCTGTCCATCATTCTTCGGACCGTTTCTGGTGTTACGATATTAAGAGCTGGTGCATTTGGTTGCAAGGGTTGTGATACGGGGATAGAGGTACTGGTCGTTGCCGCCTGCGTGGCCGTTTGAGTTACTGTGGTCGACATTTCTTCCTTGGTACTGGTGCTGGGGCTTAGCGCAATCGGGCTGTGTCGTATGGTCAAGTTGATATGCTTTTGTCCTTCGTCGTCGCTGCTGTCTGAGCAGGTCTTATCCTCTGTTTCACCGTCGTGGTCGTACTCGTGTACCTCTGGTGCTGGTTCTCCTAGCTTTGGTGCTCCGCTGCTACTGTGGCGGACTCGATGCCACTGGCCGTTGTATAGACAAACTTGGTAGGCTGCTTTGGTCCAAAGACCGTCGTCGTTATCGTGGAAGAACCTTGCTTTGTAGTGCCGATGTTTTCCTTCTGCTATCTTCCACACTCTGGTGTTCGGTTTGAAGTTCAGGACCTCCTCTTGGGTCAACGTACGCTTCGAGCTACTCGGTGTAGCCACTTTTGAAGAAAGTTGAATCTAATGTCACCGCCGCTTAGTAAGCTAGGCCTGTGTGCCGCTAGCCGTTACTCTTCTAGGACTTAGCCGCCTAGGAACGCTGTAAAGTCAGTTCAAAGTCACTCGACTTGAAGAGTAGGGATCGTAGACCTGAGCTCCGACTCAAGGCCTCCCTATGAGAATGCAGACAGAGATGAGAGGGGGAAAGGAAATGGATTGATTGTTGAACGCTAGGTGGGGATAGGGGGATAAGACAGGTAAAGTAAGACAATCCGGTCTACATGGGGATCTACAAATCCCTTAGTCCTAGGGCCGCTACCCTAAGGTACTTTAGTCACAGATCATGTGAATCTCCTGTCTTTGTGGCGTGTCTCCAAGACACCCACAATCTTATGGCATGTCTCCAAGACATCCATATACACCAGGGTAAGTCTTACCCTGCAACGGGGCCGGTTCCCCACTATCTTACGTCAGCGACTATCCTCCAGTCCTGACTGCCGGTTTCATCTTTACTTTCTTTTTCAAGTAATGAATTTTTTTTCAGTTTTTCAGGTTATCTACTACCTACAACGATGCACGACGCACACGACACACGACGCACCCCTCCCTTTCTCCCTGTTTGTCCTGTCGTTTTCCTTGTCCCTCCGGTGAACATGCGCCTCCTTGTGTGCCTTGCGTGCTCAACAGCAGAGTGTTCATCGATATTGCTGCGTGGCTAGCCGACTTTTGCGCAGGTCAGGGAATCGGCTTTGGCCAATGGGCCACCGATGGCGTCTGCCTGCGTTACGCTGGCATGCACGGTGCCCCGCACTTGCGGGGAATCCGTGCTTCCATTGTTGCACGGGTCATCGTCATGGGTCGATGCACGCGTGGCGTGTTTGGGTCGCGTGGGGGCAAACGGTGACGCGTTGACATCCTATGCTCGCTCGTACATGTCAGTGGGGCCCCCCACGGTGTGCCCCTTGTTCCTGCGCCGTCGTATTCGATGAAGAAACGCGTCTGCAGGGTTTTGTTGGGCCGCCTTCAATGGATACGGCGTCGCGTGGACAAGCCCGGCTTCGACTGCGGCTCCACTTCTTATCACCAGGCGCAGGGGTGCCGCTCTTACTCTCTGCATCAATAACGACGGGGGAGGACGACGACACAGGGATAGGACTACGACGACTCTGAATTGTACCCGTAATAATCCCGTCGACGGCCGTATACACCCCTGTACCATGCCGTCGAGGTTTGTTGAAACTGCTATACGGATACGGGTACGGTCATACCCGTAACCGTCTGACACCGTGACCATACGGCCGTATCCCGTATACGGGACAGTGCTCACCCCTATTCTCTTTGCTTATATCGCGAAGGTGCATCACTCCGTCTTCGGGTGTGAATTTTTATTTTACTTTGCTTGATGCTGATCAAAATATGCGTAGACATGAATGCAGATCATCAGCCTACAGCACAAGGCATGATCGGTGAACCACATTGTCCATATCAAGCACATGCTCAACAACACGCTTGGTGAGCATACACAGGCTATCAAGGACCTCATCGACGCAGTCGCCGAAATGAAGCACGTCCTGCCTACGTAGATCCCTGTAAGGACTCCTAAGGAGACAACCTAGCGATGTCGAATGACAAATATGTAGCCTCATCCTCGAATACATCTCAAGACCCAACTGGTACGTACTTGTGCACCCCTTGAATGCCTCACCTGCTCACCTGCTTCTCACACAACACCAGTTTTATCCTTGTCATCTCTGTTGCAAGCCTCGACCTCACGAACTCGGATTTGCTCGAGCTCATGCAGTCCGTAATGGCCCAGCCTCCTTCCTCAGATACCTCATTGTAACCATTGCCTTTATTTCAGTTGTCGTATGTCTAGCCCACTTTATTATCTCACTTGCCTCGTTGCACCCATTCATGTTTACCTTAGAAACATGTATATTAGTGTGTAGTAATTTGTCATATTCTGTACACAATATTAGACCATTTATGGCCGTACCATACACCATACAGTGCCGTCAAAGGGTTAGCCCTTTGGTTTATGGTTACGGTTTACGGTAGACCCATCACTGTACTTGTGCTGTCATCTTATGGCCATACACCGTATATGGTATGGTGTACAGCCCTACTTGAGACCTCCGACCCATTTCAAGCCATGATGATCCCTGCCTTGAGTGCAGTCCATGCCGACTATACCCCTACGAGACCTCCCATTGTCTCGTCGGTGGTGGTCTGGACCCTTGAGGCCCACTAGGACATTAAAGGAGGTTCTATATGAAGGCACCGTCTCATCATTTGATCCAGCTTAGCACTCCCTAAACTGGCCACTCCCTTTTACTCAGCTATTCTCGGCGATCCTCTGGTCGCTCTATGCCTAAAACAGCTCAAATCCCGTCTCTGCCCATTGCAGTCTACCTACAAGTAGACTTATTCTCTCTAATTACCGTTCTTCTATCAACTTGACCATATGGGTTTACACGGCGACGTTTGCCCTTCTCGATCTCTTAGTGCTATCCTACTTACAGCCAGGGAGCTAGCTATCTGCATTGGGATATCTCAACTGCCAGTGTACTTAGGTCTCAGTAGCAGTCACGCATTGTGCAATAAAGTTCTAGGATTCCCAGTACGTTACCCTTTTGTCTCACTTTTTTATCTTATCTCTTGATCTCGTAAACTCAAACTGCACATCCCGATACATGCTTCAGGAGAAATGGTCATTCTTCATTGTCATCAGGACAGACGGATATTGGTGAGAGAAGACCGGAGAGCGAGTGAGCAGTGAGCCGAGATAGGGAGAGGAGTATAGAAGTAGAAGAATGGACTGTCGAACGACACATGCCACTAGCAAAGAGCGCGAGGATGCTAGGAAGCACCTTGACACAACTTGAACGACACCGGCCACCACTAACAGAGGCCAACCATCATGCGATGACACTGAGGTCATCACCACTAATTCCGCATGACTAACGACACTGCGCAAGAGCCCCAACGGGCTTGTCTAGCCACTATGCAACGATTCAAGACATTGCGTTTGTTCTTGCCACACTTCTGAAGCTCACCAGGACCTTTACAAAGTGCACCTGACACCGTGCCATCAACGTTTCACCGCCGCATACTGTTCATGCTTGAGAGGGTGAGGGTCATAGCAATCATCCACGATTTGAGAATAACGAATAATTTTTTGCGCAGTGCTAATATTCCCAACTGACTACCCCGCCCTCAAGGCACACACCGTGACAAACGATATGTCAAGCCGACATGAATTGTCTCGACCACAACATCACAGCAGCGGCGGCGGTGACGGAGCAGGTGAGTTCCTCTGCCCAAGAACAGAACCTTGACTCATGCATTAGACGCCATCACGCCGTACAAACGGCCTCACGGGCATGAGTTGCGCGTGGAGATAAAGGCCCATATCAAGGTCTGCGCCCGCTGCATCAACCATATGCATCTCTATTAACATACCTGGTTTGCAGAATGTCCAGAATGGTACAGGAAGGCTTGCCACAAGTGTCGCAAAAGAACGTGAACTATCTGCTCGGCTTATCGCCCAGCTCACCAACGACAAGAACACACCGCTTCAAGTCACAGCTAAGACTGACCCGTCCGTATATTCCTGTCCTTCCTTCGACGACACACACTTATTCTGTATAGCTACATTGCCAACCTTGCCGTCTTCTGTCAGCTTCGCAAACAAGTTAACCAGGAAAATGC
>QFDX01000175.1:473-21986 GCA_003315875.1 Lactifluus piperatus | reverse complement strand
GTGCCTCCTTATTCAGTTAAGGCACTCACCGCGGTGATCAGTGGGACCAAAGGTGTTATCGCACACCAATGCAAACGTGAGTGGCTTATTAGGCCGGAGTAAGGGTGAGAAGAGAAGAGGAGTTCTTCCACTGATCACCGAACCTTGAAGTCGCAACTTCGGAGTATGAGAGACGAAAGGTCGTCGATTAGAGTCGAAGACCAGACTGAGGAGTAAGTCCTCAAGTCTGACTACTTAAATACATGTAAGGCGTACTGCCTTGTACTACTTGGAACAAGGGGGTTTCGACAATAAGACCTCAACGTCTTATTGTCCTGACAGTTCCCCTCTCATGTTCATTGTTCTAGTTCTCTTCAACGAGAACTAGGATCAATGGACAATTGAGCACGGACTCTACCAGGACAATGAAGTACTGTGAAGTCCGAACGTGCCGAGATACCCGAGATGTCCATAGGGGACATTGTATTGTATCGTAACTGGAACACAAGTCCGCTATTGTATGCAAAGAGAATAAAGGTTGACCGTCCTTTGTAACCGTACAAGAACAAAGGGTTAAACGACAATAGCAACGAATGAGGACAGCCCTCTGGGAGTGATGGTGCGTTGTAACAAAGGAAATATATAAGGACTCACGTGACTGCCCTTCCTCGCCTGATCCAGAGCTTAGTCAGTGGTCCAGACCGATCCGTAACAGTACCCCCTCTTCTAGGGCTTAGTGCCACCTAAGCGTCATAATCGTAAGTGGCCTCACCGCTCCATCTTTCCCTACGCTGCCCTACTCCTGCCAGGTACTCGAGGTATCCCTCCCCTGCCTCCTGCTCAGCGATTTCTCGCGAACGTTCAGCGGGACAGAATGTTCCTCGATGTGCGTGCCGGTCCGGGACTTGACAATTCCCCGGTGCACACCGCACGTGAGGGATGCGACACTGCACTGTGAGGTGAGACAGCCCGAGACAAAAGAAGCATACGTATAGCTTCTTTTTCAGATCCCAGAGGTTTTGCAACCTTACGAGTCGAGGCCAGTCTCCGTGGCTGAGATCGCTTCCACCTTCCCCTCCCTCGCGCACAATACCGTATCCCACGGTGCCCACCCGGTCCCAGACGCTATCAATTCCCCACTCCTGCTGATCAGCTGAGTTACCACCATCATCGGTGGTGGCTCCTGCTCGTTGCGCTCCAGCCTCCGGGGATATGCTACGAACCTCCTCAGATCCTTCACTTGATACCTCGATGACGTCGTCTTCCATGGTGGGGGGGTCGGTCTGCACCTGCCTGTCTTTGACGTCAACCGACCACGTACTTTCAACCGTAACTGCGGCGGTGGGGATGTGGATGGTTCTGAGTCGCTCGTCAAGTTTATGATCGTATGGGAAGTCAAGCGTGAGGTAGTAGTCGATGGTGGAGTCAGGAGTCCTGGGCTGAAGTTCCTCGGCAGTGGTCCCTTCTTCGCCTTCGGGGTCGGCGGCTGAACTTGAACCTCCGGTATGGGAACTTCGGCCTTTGCTGATTTGGATCAGAGTACGTCTCTGTAAGACGGGAGTGATGGGCCTGGCGGTGCCGAAGGCAATCGGTTGGAAGTTGTCAAACGACGGGGCGGGGTCATTGACGGAGACAAAGACAGCATTATTGGGAGAACGGAAGACCGTGGATTCGTGGTGAGGTACTGGGATGGGCCGTTCTGACTGGTTAATAGGTACTTTGAACGGCGTGACAGTGAGGTCTGGAGAGACGTAAGGCATGATGGGGTGGGAGGAGGAACTGGGTGGGTTATTTATACGCAAAACCCTTATGGCTTTGTCGTTATTTTGGTAAAATTGTTCCACCAGTTCCGACGCGTGTACCTGGTCAGCAGGTTCCCAAGAGTCATGGGCTTCGGAATAACCCTTCCACCTAACCAAATATTGAAGCCTTTTCCCTCGGCCATGCCGTCTAGACCCTAAAATTTGCTCCACTTCGTATTCTTCTTCTCCTTCTATTACGTCTGGAGGGGGTTGCAGGTAATTGTTTCCGTATTCCTCCGTCTCCTTGTATGGTGAAAGTAGCCCAGCATGGAACACAGGATGGACTTTCTTTTGTCTCCATTGGGCTGGTAGTTCCAACCGGAATGACACAGGGTTGATAACATCGATCACTTTGAAGGGTCCATAACGTTTAGGGGCCAATTTTTGTGAAGGATGTGACATGTGAAGGTTCTTCCCATCCAGCCAGACGAGGTCTCCTTCCTTAAAAGGGACATAAGCCCTACGCCCTTTTTGTCTTATGTTGCGTTTCAAAACCACGTTTTGAGCCTTTTTGATAGCTTCCTGCGCCCTATCCCTCGAGGCCAGGAGCCATTCCTTTCTTCGTGCTATCTCTGGAAGCACTGGTACCGTTTTTGTTTGCCATAATTGGGGAGTGTACCCCATGAGCAGGTCAAAGGGGGTGACTTTGGTGACGTCACTGGGCCAGGCGTTGTGAACGTACTGGGCCAAGGGCAAAAGAGATGTCCAATTGTTCTGCTGGAAGTTTCCATAGATTCGAAGGTATTGTTCCAGCCATTGATTCGTTCATTCCGACTGTCCATCTGTTTGGGGGTGATAGGCGCTGCTGATATTCTGCTCGATGCGTAGTTGTTTGCACAACTCCCTCATAAACTTTCCCGTGAACCTAGGATCCCGGTCCGAAATGACCTTTCTTGGTACACCAAAGTGGGGGAACACGTGAGCGACATAGAGTTGGGCGATGTCTTCCCCTGTGACTGTTTTGTGGCATGGTATGAAGACCGCTGCTTTGCTGCAATCGTGGTCGGTGATGGTGAGAATAGAGTCGTACCCTTGAGACAAGGGTAGATCTGTGATGAGGTCAAGTGCGATTGTAGCAAACGGAGGAGCTTGCTCTTTCGGTGTGATGGGCATGACAGGCACTTTGGGACGTGTTGTCCCGCTCTTTGTGGATTGACATGTGGCACATCCCTGAACATACTTCGTGATAAAGTCTCGCTGGGTTGGCCACCAATAGTTCTGTCTGGTCATGGTAAGCGTCTTGAGAATCCCTGGGTGTCCTGAGGTTTCGTGATCATGGTAAACCTCGAGGATCTTTTTGTACAAGGTTGGGTCTAAGACCACCAGAGCGTTATCCTTGTACCACCCATTTCCCTTTGACTGGATTCCCGCCTCTTCTCGAAGACACTTTAGTTCTTGTTGTCGTCCTTCTTGGCTATGAAGGACGAGTTCTTCCAATGTTTCTGGGGTGTGCATGGTGTTAACAAAGAGGTGTGGTGGTAAGACCAACACTTCCTCGTTATCGCTTTTTCCTTGGTCGAAATCTGGTCGTCTAGATAGAAGGTCTGCCTTGTTTGTGACACCAGGTTTGTGCACCAGTTGGATATTGAAGTCTCCCAAACGAGGGATCCATCGTGCTACACGTCGGTTTATCTTCCTGGCTTCGCGGTGGTATTTGAGGTTTAGGTGATCGGTGATGACAGTAACTTTGTATGGAGAACTTAGTAGCAAATGTTGCCAATGTTCCAACCCACGAATGATAGCCAGAAGTTCGTGATCATGTATGTCGTACCCTCGCTCTGCTTCGTTAAATGTCTTTGAGTAGTACCCCACAGGTCTCCAGCGTTCTTCGTTGTCTTGCTGGTAGAGTATAGCTCCAGTAGCGTATTGAGAAGCGTCAACTTCTAAAACAAAGGGTTTCTTGAAGTCCGGTCTTAGCAGGACCGGGTTACTGGTGACAAGTTTGATGAGCTTGTCCGCTGCCTGAGTGCATTCACTTGTCCATTCAAACTTCTTGTTTTTCTTTAGAAGTTCGTTCAAGGGGTGCGCAATCGCCGAGAAGTTAGGTATGAATTGTCGTTGGTAGCCAAGCAGGCCAAGGAGCGTCCTAACTTCTTTAACGTTTTTGCAGGTCCTAGGCCATTCCTCCAGCCCATGCCGCTTGCTTGGGTCGATTCTGATGGTACCTTCGCTGATAGTGTATCCAAGAAAGTCTATTTCTCGTTGTTCGAAACGACATTTCTTTGCTTTGAGAAAGAGGGATTCCTTCTCAAGTACGTCGAGCACTGCATGAACTATGGCTTCGTGCAACTTTAGGTCGTCCGGGGTAGCGATGAGTATATCGTCCATGTACCAGAACAGATATCTTGGGTAGCGTTTTTTTAGTGGCCCAAATATGCGATCCATAAATCGTTGAAAGACTGCTGGTGCATTACACAGTCCAAAGGGCATGACATTAGGCTCATATAGCCCGAAGGGTGTTTTGACCGCCGCGATCCATCTGCTGCTGGGTTTAATCCGGATGTTGTAGTAACCGTCTCTGATGTCGAACTTAGTCATAAGACAGGTACCATGTAGCTGATCGAAAAGTCCATCGATACGGGGTAGAGGGTATACGTCCTTCTTCGTTTGTTCGTTTACCTTTCGGTAATCGAAGACTGGTCATAACCCTCCTCCGGTTTTGTTGACGAAAAATGCCGGTACAGACCAGGGCGAACTGGAAGGCGATATATATCCTTTCTTCAGATTTTCGTCTAAGTACTCTTTCAGGGCATCGTTCTTTTCTTTGTCCAGGTTGATTGTGTGGGTGTTGAGAACCTTTGGTGCCCCTTCCTTGAGTATGATTTCCATGTCTTCTGGTCATTCTGGTGGGAAACGCTTTGCTCCTTCCTCGGAGAATACTGCTGCGTGTCTCTGGTATTTCTCAGGAACTTCCACTTCTTGTTGGTGTCGTTGTTCCTTGTTAGCCCAATCCTGGCTGACGCTGTTAATTTGGGCGGCGTTGATTTGAACTTTGACTTGATTTGCTTGCATGTCCTGGGCCAACTTTGTTGCAAGACGATACCGTATATCATTGTTAACCGTAAACATCTTTAGCGGTTGCCCAGCGACCGTTCCTTTTTGCCAGTCTATTTGAGGGTTATATGCGTAGAACCAGGGATACCCAAGAATAACGCGATCTTCGCCCAAATTTGAGATGAAGAATTTCTGGACTTTCCTTCGTCCCCCAAGTTTCATTCCTAGTAAGCAGAAATGTGTGATTTCTCCCTCGCGATTTTCGGTGCCATCCACATTGGAGACTTTGACAGGTTGGGTGAGCTTTATTCTCCCAATCCCTAGTCGTTTGACTGCTCTTTTGTCCATGAAGTTTTCTGTTGCCCCACTATCGACAAGGGCAGTTGATGCAACCGTTCCGTCTTTGTTGGTGAAGGATATGGGTATATTTAATGCTCTCCTTTGCGATATATACAAGACGTCCGGACGTAAGACCCGCAACCAGGCTGCGCAGTTCGGGTCATCTAAAAACCCTCTTCCACGACCTTAGTTAGCAAGGCCCTTCTGTCCTCGCCTTTCATTTGGCGGAGCTTCTCTTGGATGCTGGTTCCAAGATCTTCTTGTTCTTCATCAAGAACTCTGGCTTCCCTGACTGTAGCGGTTTGGGTTCTGCCTTTAGCTTCATCCGCCATCCTTTTATGACAGTCTTTTTTGAGGTGCCCCGGTTTTTGGCAATAGAAGCAAGCTCGGAGTTCCTTCCTAGGCGCAGTCTGAGTGGCGTGGTTTATTTCGATGGCATCCACATCCATCCTGTCTTCTGGGCGCACATAATTGCGGTTGTGGTTACCCTTTGCATTGCCCAATAATTTTAGAAGGTGCGCTTTCTGCTTTGCTGGGTCCCTTCTGTCGTGCTGTCCCATTTCAAATTTGAGGGTGAGGTATTTGGATTGCCATTTAATGGCCATTTCAATCCAGTCGTTGAGTGTGTTAGGCAGGTCTTCCTCCTTTTCTTTTTCGAGGATGTTAAACAGCAGTTTCTTGTTTAATCCTGACTTGTAGAGCGCTATGGTCCCATTTTCATCTCGTTTCCATCCAGCTTCGCGTACAAGCTGATTGAAACGGCTGTTGTATGCGTCTAGGTCCTCATTCTGCATTTTGCAATCTACGAGTGCATTGACTGCAATGTCTTTGCTGAGTGTGTCTTTGAAGGCTCGGTTCATGTCTTCATCAAAGAGGTTCCAAAGCCGTTCGTTATCTCCGTAGATCATTTCTCGAGTATGCAAGTTATCGAGTTGATCGTCTACCCATGAGCTTATCTTCTTTCCCCTGATGTAACCGAGTGTATGAAGGACTCGATTGGTTGGTGATGCGATGGTTGGGTGAAGCCTATTGCTCATGAAGAAGATTCGCAACTGGGTGCGCCATTCTTTGTAGTGTTCCTTAGTTCCATCGAAATATCCTGGAACCGCTCCTCGCATGCCACCGTTTTGGTTTGTGGGTACGGGGTTTGTGTTTGCTCCTGGTCTGTCAGAAGGACCTCCTGGACCTCCTGGACCTCCTGGACCTCCAGGCCCTTTTCCTTTCCCCGTTACTGGACTATCTGGTTCTTCATCCAAGAATTTGGATGATGTGGCTACTTGTGTCATCGCCACTGTTGTGCTGCATATGTGTTGTGTCAAATCGTCTCCTATGCTCAGGAGACTCATTGATTTGTCGATGGGGGAATCCATGGTGTAATTCTGGGGTTCTTCTAGCTCGAGTTGTTCCATATCTGGAGTCTTTGCTTCTTCACTGTCTGGGGTGGACCCTGTATCGTATCTTTCAGATGTCAGGTCGTTGAGTTGTAGTGTCAGATTGTCGAGCTTGAGTCCTTTGCACGTGCGGAAGCTGTCTGGTATTTCGTGAAGTTTGTACCACTGGCTGTTGATAAATTCGCAAGGCCGAAGTTTATTGCCTTCTTTCCGGTAGTAATAGCTGCTAGGTCGCAAGTTGTTTTTTAACTTGAAGAACCGGATCTTCCCTAATAGTTTCTTTGGTAGATCGTTCGAAGTCCTGGTTGGTACAGCCACGTATACGTCAATTTCCTTGGGGAACAAGACTATGATAGATCCATCCCTATGTTGGCTGGTACGATCGCTTGGTATTTTATTTGTGTCAAGCGCTAGAGGTGTTCCACTTCTCGAGGGGAGTTCTGGCCAGATGCGCTTCCTGAATAGTGCCAGGTTGTAAAGTCTGGTCTTATGTTACGGTTCGGCGTTGACCGTTGACTAACAAAGTCGTCGATGATGTAGGCCCGCTACAATCCCTGTGTCGCAATCTGGACACTGCTATCCAAGTGGGGTCTTCCCTCCTTAGACTCGCCTATTTAGTGCCTCCTTATTCAGTTAAGGCACTCACCGCGGTGATCAGTGGGACCAAAGGTGTTATCGCACACCAATGCAAACGTGAGTGGCTTATTAGGCCAGAGTAAGGGTGAGAAGAGAAGAGGAGTTCTTCCACTGATCACCGAACCTTGAAGTCGCAACTTTGGAGTATGAGAGACGAAAGGTCGTCGATTAGAGTCGAAGACCAGACTGAGGAGTAAGTCCTCAAGTCTGACTACTTAAATACATGTAAGGCGTACTGCCTTGTACTACTTGGAACAAGGGGGTTTCGACAATAAGACCTCAACGTCTTATTGTCCTGACAGTTCCCCTCTCATGTTCATTGTTCTAGTTCTCTTCAACGAGAACTAGGATCAATGGACAATTGAGCACGGACTCTACCAGGACAATGAAGTACTGTGAAGTCCGAACGTGCCGAGATACCCGAGATGTCCATAGGGGACATTGTATTGTATCGTAACTGGAACACAAGTCCGCTATTGTATGCAAAGAGAATAAAGGTTGACCGTCCTTTGTAACCGTACAAGAACAAAGGGTTAAACGACAATAGCAACGAATGAGGACAGCCCTCTGGGAGTGATGGTGCGTTGTAACAAAGGAAATATATAAGGACTCACGTGACTGCCCTTCCTCGCCTGATCCAGAGCTTAGTCAGTGGTCCGGACTGATCTGTAACACGTACTGTCCTCCCCGCTCTCACACGCTTGACGTTTCGAGGTGACAGCGAATACTTGGAAGACTTCGCGTCCCAAATTGATGCCCCTCTACTCCATCATATCGAGATAACCTACTTCCATCAGCCTGTCTTCGATTTTCCACACATCTCTTGGTTAATTCTTCGCCAAGTGTCATCCATCCCATACAAGGTGACCTTGACGCTTCGTCCAAATCGTGACGCAGATATCACATTTTATTGGAAGCGAGAGGGGTTACCTTCCCCAGGTCGTTTTACGTGGAGAATGTTATGCAACAGAATAGATTTGCAAGTGGATGCCATCGCACAGATGTGCACCCACATTTTACCTCTCTGCTCCAGCATAAATTCCCTCTACGTCCGTGGGTCATGGTGGATTCACTGGATTGGCTACAAAAGAAGTCGAATAACCGGCCCGGTACACATACCATTGGACGACCTGGATCTCCCACCATTAGACGACCTGGACCCCCCACCATTAGACGACCTGGATCCCCCACCATTAGACGACCTGGATCCCACACCATGGATCAAACTCTTCAGCTCGTTTACCTCTGTGCAGTTTCTGACAATATCCGCAGAGCTGGAGCCGTTTATCGCAGCTGCGTTACAGGGGCTCACCGAAGAATCTGCCGCAGAAGTATTACCCTCGCTACAGGACATTTGCATTCCCAGAACTGTAGGAGGGCGAGTTATGGAGCGAGGCATACCGTCATTTGTCGCAGCGTGCCGGCACTCAGACCACCCTGTAAAGATCTATTCCTAGCCAATAATCTTCTACCTTGTCTGCCGCTCCTCGAATCACGTTCTTTTTACCTCATCCACCACTCTCACTCGCGCTGCTCATTTCCATCCACTCTCGTCTGATATCCTCAGCTTCCTGTCATCATTACCCACCTGCCCACACGCCTCCCCTTCCTGTCAGTCAAGCGTCTGCGACGCCACTTCGGCCACGATCACTCTGCATCTCAGACTCAACGTTTCACCCTCTTGGCTCGCATATCCCCTTTCAAGGACTTACGCCCCCATGGTGTTTGTGCCCTCAAGTTGTATTTGCCTCTTCCCCTCATTTTCACTTCTTATGGTAACCCATTTGCATCTTCACATGTACTACTATCACAAATTGGGAGTTGCAAAATTTTTAGCAAATCGATGATTATAACACATCGGCTTCACCTTTCTTTAATCGGACCTGAGGGATTAGTAGACTAGGACCTCAGCTAAATGCCTATAACGTCAGTTTCTTGATGGGATGTTGTGGAATCCTCTCGGAGGGAAGCCGGATGGCCATATGCCAAAATCAGGGAGTTGCAAAATTTTTGTCACGGTGTGTCACGTAGCCGGTTTCATCTCCGCTTCGGCACCGTGAGAAAAGCCACGAATTGGGAATTCAACAAAACGTGTCGCGTCGCATTGCGGAGAAGCGGACTTCGAATTCCGATCAAGTGGAATCACAGAAAGTCACGCAAAACCAATGTTAACCTTCGATACTCGTTCCAGCTGCATGAGTCATCTGGAATTTTTTCATAGCCTTTCGTTATAGTGTATTACTCATGTATCCAACAGCTTGAGCCAAAAGGTTCACTAGAAATTAAAACCGAGGACATTCTTTCTGGAATGTACAGATTTCTGCTCAATGATCAGGCAATCGCAAGCCAATGGCATGCTCTATTCTCAAGCGGCTTAAGATCTAAATAATATTACCATCAAGGTATTTGTTTCACAAAATGATCAGGTGCAGAGGTGCATCGATCTCTTTAAAAAGTGCATTTTGCAACTCCCTGTCATTTTGCAACCCGAAACACGTGATAGTACCTTGGATCGATACAGGCAGCGTGCTGTACGTCACACCGCGTCCCGATCCATATATTTTTCATTCCCCCCCACTCAGAAGAGCGCTGCGCTCCTCGAAGGAATACTGAGAGTACATGGGCACGACTGTTTGTTACAAAGTATTCCCTGTTCCCGGTTCTGCGATCCAGGCATCTCTCCGCTCCATGCTACGTTCACGCACTGGTGTCACGCCCTGCCTCGTCTTTGACTCATCGTCGGTAGTATTCGTACCCGTTAGGTTCGTAGTATTGCTTACACATCCGTACTGAACGTCTTCTGCATTGGTAGTAGCTATGAATTTTCAACTTGTATGAAAAGTCTCGCGATGTTGCAATGAAAACGGTAGCGAGGAATTGTATCGCCTCTGCCCACCCTCATTTTCTCGTGCGATCTGTAAGGCTTTCCAAATTCGCGTTTCGACCCTCTCGACCTTGAGTTTGTTAAGTCAAGCTCGATTCCCAAACTCACCCACGCACCTCGGAGCGCGTACAATCCGACGACAATCCTGGACTGATGTTGCACCATCATTTACTGTAGCATTACTTTGGATCATGCCTACTTTTCACACCTCGAGTATGGATAATAACATCCCACTACCTTGGACACATCAGGAAGTCTTCGTACTCCCATGTGCATAAGCTTTCTTGCTTGATGGGTGTCTGTCGTCATCACAATCCTGCAAATGGATTCTACGATTGAATTTGCTTCAATACCAAGCAGCCAAAAAAAGTACGAGACAACGTAGAACAATTTGAATAAATCTGACCCGAATAAATGCTCAAAACCCTTCCTCGGGACTGCCCGGAGTAGCGAGCCAGGTATTATTTCCCACCGTCGGCGTCCCCATGGTCCGCGGCTGAGTCCATGTGCTCCGAGGGTGTGAAGCCGATGACACGCATGGACCGGTTACAGGTGGGATCGTTATCGACCTCAGCGTCTTCATCGCGTTCCTGCTCTTCAAATTTTTCCTCGAGCAGGTTGAATATATCGTCAGTGACAACGGCGGTGTGGTCATGTATCGTGATATCCTGCACGCTACCACGGATCGATGACAGTGGAACATGGAACGCAGGCACGAGCACGTCCGACGCGTCGTCGAGAAGGCTGCGCTGGTGCCGCTGGGGAAGCGCGGCTAGGTAGAAGGGTTTGGGAGCGCAAGGCGGAGCTTTCGGTATACTCGGGATCACAGTCGAAATCGACGGTTAGGAGGCCCGTGCCGTCGTTGTAGCGGAATCGGGGGAGCGGGTGCGAATAGGTGTTTGCGTAGGGCAGCGCCATTTTTGGCGCCGGTGCCGGAGGGCCAGTGCACATGAGGTTTAAAAAAGGTCGATTGAAAAGAAGGCGTGTGGGGGAGATACCTGACTTTCGACATCAAGTGCGTGCACAAAGTGTGCGCTGGTATCCACGAAGAAGACCTTGAATGATGGTGAGACGGCAGAGAAGAATCCCAACAAAATTAGAGGCCCACCTGATTTAGGGCTTCTGGTCCACGGAAGCCTGTGTACTGCTGATTGGCACCCGTCACGGGATGCTAAGCGGCAATCGAAAATGTACTCTCCACAAGGGAGTTGTCCTTCTCAGGCCATAATTGTATCGGCGACCCATCGTGTACCGATTGCGAAGAAGAGACGTCGAGCAATCGCCCCGTGGGCATGGAACGTGGGAAACCGCGGCTAATGGGGATGTTTTTTCATCCCCCTCTTTAATGGGCATGGCAGAACGTGGATGAGCTTTTTTAGCCTTACGACACTCCATTGACATCCAAGTCCGCACTCTGGCGTCGTTCTTCGGAAAACGGTTGATGCTGGTTAGCCGTGATTGTTTTGGTTTTGGTTGTGTTTTGGTTCAACTGGCTTACCAACATTGACACTTCCGGTTTAGGATTGGTTTGGAACCAAATTGCTCAATGTTAGTGTTCCCACGGCTGCTCGAACCCTCACGGGCCTCACCTGATCCACACATTCCATCAATCGCTCCCAGGTCGGCCATCCGACGGTCATCTGATCCATGCTTGTCTTTCCGTCTGAATCCTACTCCGGATATCCCCCATCTCTTGCGCCACTAGAGAGATCACACGGGCGGGCCCGAGTCCTTATTGGCAAGTCTCTGATATGCTCCCACATTCTGGCTCTTTTCCCTGCCTTGAATGTGACGACTCGTGGCACCAAGAACCCCTCCCTCTGAGCATACAACCACGCCACCACTCGAACTGTTCTACCCATCTTCCACTGTTCGTCGGAAGTCTTCATTTCCCTACACCACACTTTCGGTGTTGGATCTACGACAGACACCACTCATATCACCTCGTAGTCATCCATCTCTTGTAAAATTGGTTCGATGACTGTGTAAATGTAATATGAACGCAACGGGTGCCCTTGGGACGCTCCACCATGGCTTCCTTCCACCCTCTCTCTTACCATCCGCCTCCATCCCATCATTCTCGGTGATCTGACAATGATCCTGGATCACTGGCGTGCCACTCAACCCTGCCATGCAATGAGCAAGCAACGAAGAAATCCTTTCAACGGCACTTTTACTCTATCTTTTCTCTTTCATCCTTTTTCTCGAACTCACCCATGCGCACATTGTCATCACCACCATCGAACGACGCGCCGAGAAAGACTGGATTTGACGCACAATGGGATGCTCTTCATTTCTTGGATGTTAGTTAGCTGTTGGTGAGCCGATTTGATGTTCGACATGTCCACGACGATATTTGCGTGTCCATATTATGGCACCTTCTGAAATGGCTTGAATTGTACGCGTTTAAGCGGTGCGGAGTACAAATATATACAAGCGGAAAGGGAGGTGGTGCAATTAGGGAAGTTGACCTACCCTTATCGTCAAATATCATCATTATCAGCAACGGAGGGTCGACACACCAGAATTTGCCACAGCTTTACCGAGGAAACAGGTAAGGGCAAATCCGCGTGGTGTCAGTGTGACCTCGATAACTAGCCGGGGTTTCAAGTCAAGCGCTTGCACGAGCCCAAGCTGGACGAGCGCACTCTCTTGCGGGACAATATCGGATGTAGCATCGTAACTATTCAGCCCATAGCACAGCATCCCTCGTTAGACTCCACCTTCTGATCGCTGCCTTCATATGCACACGCCCTTAACTACATGCGCAATGACGTTCCCGAAAGAGGCAGCAGAATTATGCTATTCTGTCGAGCGGTGCAGCAAGTGAAGGAAAAGACATATCATCTGTGTGCCAGAAAAGGTCATAACAAATGCAAGTAAGTCCACATTCGTATGATTTTGGTTGAGAAGAGCAGTGATTATCGAGGTGCGTGGCATGACGCACTTGTATTCGTTCTGTGTGGTTCGCATAGAGCAGGCTGGACTGCGGCGAGGATGCAAAACAGCATGTGGGTCAAGGTGCCGATGAGATTGTTCGGCCAGATGAGTCGGTGGTACTGCAACAAGTTGAGCGCGTTGCGGATGGGTTAGTGGATGTTAAAACTTGTTTCGAGTATGATGCCGGAGGCAGGGACCCACTGCCAGAATGACTATGACCAGCATATCTTTGTGTGACTATGTTTAGAGCCTTATCTGTTCATCAATGCGGTGTACTGCAGTGCTGTATGGTTATACTGCGTGTGTAGATACTAGATACTCGAGTATATAACGACATAGTACATTCCCTCGTCCCTGGTGAGGCGTGCGAAGGTCATGCAGTCGTCGATAATACAACAAAGGCAGGCATACAGTAGCGAACGTTCGAATCCTCATATAATGATGCACTGGGTCGGGGGTTTTGGGCGCTCCGACGCGCCGTTCCGTTCCGAGCCGAACGCGAAGGCACCTGCGACAACTTGGACGGTTGAACCCAGCCCTCCACATCTCCAACCCTGAACGGCCTGAACCCCGCCTTCATATTTATTAGTGCCACCCTTAGGCCTTGTTCCTCGTTCCTTTGAACCCCCAGTCTCCTCGTATTTACCACGAAACTGTCAATTTTGGGCCGTGACTGCTAATCCTCAGGCTCGTCCTACTCCTGCGTTCCTTCCGATCTCTCTGGTGGATATGGCACGCCTGCGTTTCCCTTAAGTCAACAATCAAAGATCACTAGCACACTCTTGTCGTGCCAATCCCTGGAGTACTTTTGGCACGCGGCGCACGCCTTCCTTTAAAATTTTCCTACAATCTCGTGTTTAATACCCTGGGTGCCTTCTTCCATACAAAAGTCACGGTAATTATGGCCTCATGTTGTTACTGATCCGATCAGTGTTCCACAGTAGAATCCACATAACGATCACAGCTCCCAATGGCTTTGATTTGCGCCCTCGCTTTATCCCCTGTGTCTCCAATCCCACAAAGACCTGTGGTATGGCCATCTGTTACTGGAAGCTCGGGTCTCACAGCGACTCTGTTATCTGTTGTTGATATTGGATCCCGTGTTTACTTACTCAAGGATTGTTTTTATTTTTCCTGGGAATGAAATACCTGTTCGGAAATGAAACTGCGCCCTACAAGTAAGCACAGGCTGAATTCCCACCCGCCTGATCACTGATCCGGGTGATCCTCACCTCCTCATCGTGTTGTCAAATGAAAAAATGGAATATTCTCAGTTTGGAGTGCTGTCTGCAAGGACTGAGTAATCCACGAGAATGGTTCATTCTAAGCGTATGTCGGGCTCTACCCTTGGTGTGCTCAGCGGTAACCTCCCGCATTCACCGATATAGGTATTCAATTTCTACCGACAAAGGACATGCACACTGCACGTCGAATTGTTCACCCTTTTTGCAGGTAAAAGGTTACACTGTGTAGACTTAATGAGATTCAGAGTCGGTTTCAACAGCCCACCATCGCTAGATTGATTAACGAGATAAGCACAATGTACTGTATTGTGTCATGGTGTGCTGATTATGTTAGTTATAGTAACGCGGTGCATTGGGTTGCTGTGTGGTTTATGCGTGTATACAACGTGTATGAAGTGCCTCGGAGCATGCCTTTGTATCGGTGATATAACAACCGCTTGAGCTGCCCTCTCCTAAGCTGCCAGCCTGCCTACTTCGCCATCACAGAATCCCATCGAGTATGACTCTATGCTCACTGTGGCAGAAAATACTCAGTATTTATCGATCTCGAATCAGACGCACTCACAATGCCACCGCTGTACGCATTTCACCCATCCGATCAAGATAGTATACTAAAATCGCCTATCAGTCGTGCCCCACCCTTAGCAACTCCGAGTCTTTTATACCACCAGACTCCCATCCCATGCGCTCAAAGGCCGAACAGTGTATTGTGCCTATCCGGAAGGAAGGACCAGGTATGACTAATCTGGAGTAACGGCAGCAACCCGCTGACCTGTATGGCGCAGCTCCGATGTTGCAACCGGTGACGATCGGATCGCTCCCCGACGATGTCCTCTTAGAAATGTTTGATATCCTTCTGAAATCCTACTACAACTCGCAAGAGTATGATGTTTCACGGATGTGGCAGAATCTGGCGCATGTATGCAGAATCTGGCGATCCATCGTTTTTGCATCACCACTCCGTCTCAATCTGGAATTGCACTGCACATGGACAACACCTGTGAGAAAACTGTTGCATATCTGGCCTGAATTTCCTCTCGTCATCGGGCTCAGCCTCTTTGAAAGGCCAATGTCCATCTCCAGGGACGTATTCGACGACTCGGATGTCATCGCCGCACTGGAGCAACGTGATCGCGTGCGCGAGATTGTGCTCCACCGATTAACAAGTTCTGAATTTGAACGAATCATCACGACGATGGAGGAACCTTTTCCGGCATTGACCTATCTTTCATTGCGGGCAAAAGATCAGGTGTGGCACATTCCCGATACATTTCTGAATGGATCCACCCCATCTTTACGAGTCCTCTTTTTGGAGGAAATTTCATTTCCGTCACTACCACGACTTCTCTCGTCTGCAAGTCACCTCACACATCTTGCCCTTGCTTACATACCGGACACTGGGTACTTTTCACCTGAGTCATTGGCCACATCTCTCTCCGCGTCGACAAACCTCGCTATCATTAATATTCTCTTTCAATCTCCCACTCCTTACCGCAGACGAAGGGACCGACCTCTACCTCGATTCACCCGCATTGTCCTTCCCACTCTCACGAAATTAACGTTTCGAGGTGTCAGCGAATACTTGGAAGACTTCGCGTCCCAAATTGATGCCCCTCTACTCTATCACATCGAGATATGCTTGTTCAATCAGCTCATCCTCGATTGTCCACAAATATCTCGGTTAATTCTTCGCCAAGTGTCGCCCATCCTAGACAATGTAACCTTGAATTTTGATGCAAATGAACACGCCAATATCACCATTTATTGGCAGCGAGAGGGGTTAACTTCCCAACGTCAATTTCACTGGACAATCTTATGCAATGAGTTAGATTGGCAAGTGGAGTCCACCTCACAGATTTGCACCCACATTCTGCCTCTCTGCTCCAGCATGGATTCCCTCAATGTCAGTTCGTTATTCGGTACTCCAGTCGGAATTTCGCTGGACGACGTAGATCCTACGCAATGGATCCAACTCTTCAGCTCGTTTACCTCTCTGCAGCAGCTGCTAATACCCGACAAGCTACAGCCGTTTATCGCAGCTGCGTTACAAGGGCTCACCGAAGGATCCGCCGCAGAAGTATTACCCGCGCTACGGGACCTCATCATTCAGGGAGATACGACAGACGGAGCTGTGGAGAAAGGCATACAGTCGTTTGTCGCTGCACGCCAGCACTCCGACCATCCTGTAGCTGCCTTCTACTCCCCATGGCCGTGACAGCTGCCACTATAACGTCCGCCTTTCCTTCCTTCCACTCTTCCACTCTCCTTCCATTACCTCCTCGTCTCGTCCAGTCATTTTCTCTGATCTCACAACAATCCTCATATCTATGCTACGCTGTCTCGTGTTGCGTTTGCTTCCCCTCAGAACTCCAATACCCTGCTAGCCTCATTTTTCCCCATTTCCATTCCTTTCGAGAGAGCGCAGCACACCTTGTGACGGCCTGTTGATTGTGCATGTTGAGGCGGTCCGCACCATGGGCGTCAAGGTCACCCAAGGCAACTGGACGCGTCTTTGCAAGCATATTGAATCGTGTGGACGCCAACGCGAATTCATGTTCGATGCATTACATCACTATCAGCACGGACCACACCTGAAAAGACATAATAGCCGTGTCTGGCGACGTCCTCACTCGTATTGGAAGGCTAGAGGATGGGACGCCGCAAAGCATTCCTATATTGATTATACTATTCCCGTGCGTACACGCTAAAGCCCTCTGTTGCGCCCTAAAGTCAGCGCGAGTTGATGCAGTGCTGACGATGTGTCTCTATCCGTTTCTCAGGTAATGGCTGTTGTATGATACGAGTCGGAACCTGCGCGGCGAATCTGCCAAATCCTTGACACGTGAACCACGTCCAGTGGTGCTGGAAGACTGAGCAAACGATACTATCGTCAACCGGTGGTTCGCGTTCACCACTGGTTCGCGTTACACAAAATATCTCATGATCCACTGTACTTAGAGACTTCATTCTTGAATATGTTCACTTTGACCACTGTCGGAGCATATTCCGTGCAAAAAAAAAGAAATCTTGGGAGGGAAAAAGGAAAACCACTTTTAGAGGGTCGTCACGCTGGGGCTTGCCCAAGCCGGTCGGACTTCAAAATACCAGGGGTCTTTACGGTCTTTACGTGATACAGTACAGGCATTGACTCCCTCATGTCGTGTTCCTCTTCTTTCACTATGGCTGGAACAAAACATTCGGAAAGCAACCTAGATGTGTTTTTGAAGACCCAGGATATGAGGACAGCATTCAAGCAGCATTAGAGGGATTTAGGGAGGGAAGATATGCAAATTACAAAGTGGCAGCAGCAGCAGAAAACATGAGTTGCCCATAAGACCCTTCTGGATCGTGCCAAAGGGATACACCAGTCACACCATGCAAAGAACCCTGTAGAAGAACCAAATGGCATGTTGGATGGTGCTGGCAATGGCAACAGCGATGGGTAACATTGCACTGTGTATTGTGTATACGATCATGGCAATAGAGTGCCTTCCCTTATACTCAGCGCATATCATCGTCCTATAGGCCTAACTAGGCCTAACTCCCTGCTCTCGCAGGTCCCTCTCATCAGCTGATGCTCCTTGCTTATCAGAACTCCCTGCGTTGTTGATCATCCCACATTGGCAACTTCATGTGGATGAGACTTATGAGGAAGAATACTGAATTTATTTTATAAAATTAGACCTTTAATGTTATAACTTACAGTAATACAAAACTATTCACTTCTCCAGTCATAATGACTCAATGTGTACCAAGCAAATTGAAATCTTGAGATGAAGCATTGAACAGGGGAAGGCATCGCGACGAGCGGAGTGCGAACCATGCCGATGTCACACTGTGACAACGCGAACCAGTGGTGAACGCGAACCACCGGTTGACGATAGTAGTATTAGTTCGCGTTGGCAAAGCTGTAGTAGTACTGTTACTCGATTTCCTCCGCAATATACTATTTTCTGAATTATTTCTTTGAAACATGTATTATAATAAGATAGGTTTCGCTTATTCAACTTCAATATATGCTGCAATCGGACACTCGCTAGAAGCTGCTAGTACTTCGCGCTCTGTAATGACGCTACTTTACCAGCGGTATCCAAGAAATGGCCCGCACGTGCAGTCGAGATCATTACAGTACGCATCCGACGGATGCGCTGTAAAAATTTGGTGAGGTTCTCGGGCATCGTGATCCACCTACAGGGTGACCACCTGCGAAACATTCTGAGCCAATGGGCCGCAACACGGTGGCTCAAGCCCAGGTGCGGTAGGAACATCAGTTGGAACCCCAGTCAGCTAGACCCTAGAGCGTTTTTGAACGAAAGTATTGACGCCGTGCTGAAATGCCTAAGGGAAAAATACGATGGCAGGAATAGGTCTGGCGAAAGCAAAAAGGAATATTCGTACGGGATGCGATCGTGCCATGAACACTCACAAATAATGATGCCAGAAAAAGAATGTAGAAAGAGGTACTTGACAAACTTACAACGGGCGTGAACCGGCATGGAGTTGCCAATTTGTGTCAGAAATACTCGCGTACCTGTGCCGCTGGCCAGCTTTCACTCGCATCGACGACTGGCATCTTGACCTAGTCAAAGACAGCAACGGTACGGACAATCCCAATGCAAAGGCTCATAAATAGCACAAGGATACGTGAGTTGGCCGCACCAAATACGCCCTACGAATGATTCCTTCCACATACCCACAGCAGAGGAGCAGCACTAGTCATCAGCAAATTCACATAAAACTTTTTGAACTTTATAAAGACGTTATAAAGTCAAAAAAGTCAAAAAGTCGAAAGGTGTTTGGCTAGGCCCCCTCCCCTGAAAAGTTGTGATGTGGAGGTGGGCCATAAGGCTAGAAACGTCCAAAAAGTCATGAAAAAGTCATATAAATTTTCTACTTTACAACTTTTTGACTTTTGAGTGACTGTCAGAAAGCTAAAAAGTCCAAAAAGACGAAAATAAATGTGTGAATTTCCTGATGTAGCGCAGCACGCCCACACCTTTGGCCATGGTACGCAGGTTCTGTGCGGGCCATACGATACATCGGATGTTGCCCTAAATGGGTGAGGAAGACATGGTCACGAACCACATATCATCACTGCACATTGGACCTCGAACGATGAATGTAAGTTCTGTGAAAGACAAGAGAATGAGGTGGTGATAGACGGAAGATGTAATTGTACCATACTGTCCACGTCGCTGCTCGGATAATTACTACATTATACACTGTCGCGATGGCATGCCACACACGTATATCCAGGGCTGGGTCAATGAACAGTGCGACAGCCTGCTTGCGCATCGCCTCCAAAACGAACGCCTGCGCGACTATGGTCAGGATTGGTTGCTTTTCGCATGTGGAAGGAGATGATTGGTTTGGGGTTCCATTTATATCAACGACATGTCGTCTCAGGCTATAGCGTGCAGCGATAAAACACGCAACTTTCAGTGAAGGTATGCCCAAGGAACTCAGGGACAATAGCGACACGATAAGTCATTTTGAAAAATGAAGCGCGGGGATCTCTTGGTTTTTCTATGTGTCTAAGCAGGGCCGTTGGTGGTATCCTTATCTAGTGGAAGTATGTCCAAGAGTGGTTGATGGGACGTGAGCGCGTGAGCCGCCACGGGGCGGTAAGACCGTAGTCGAAATAGTAAAAATTGTTAGCAACTGAGGTATTGAGGCAGATCATAACACGGACCATCATGTAGCTGAAGCACGAATGGCTTGACGCCGTGACCCTCCCCATGCCATCCGAATACAGTAGAACTGCAAGGCCAACCGCTGGCAACTGGCGAAGGGGGTAGCATATACATGGCAACGTCGTGACATTAGATTAGTCAATTTCGCGCAATGTTAGGTCACTTTCGCGGTTCGCTCAGTTGGGGCATCAAGGTCGAAGGTAGCAACTTTTCGGTTGTCTCCATGTGAGTACCACATACACCGGGTGATGTCCAGTCTGAATTAGACGCGGGAGGGGCTGGGACTGGTGTTATGACGACGGCGCTTATGAGACTTCGAAATCCAACATGCGGCTTTCATAATGTATTAGCGCCCCCCTTGTCCCTTCTTCCTTTAACCCCCCCAGTCTCCTCATGCTCATATTTACCACGAAACAGTCTATTTGGGGCTGTGACTTCCAATGATCGTCCTACTCCCTTGGCTTCTTCCGATCTCTCCACTTGTGGATACCTAATCTCAAATCAACGATCAACGGTCACTGGCACACTCTTATCGTGCCGATCCTGGGAGTACTTCCAGCACTCCTTCCTTTTAAAATCCTCCCTACCATCCCGTGTCGGGTTCCCTGTATGTTGGGTGGCATTCTTCCATACAAACGTCACAGTAATTGTGGCCTCGTGTGGTGACGATCTTGTCAGTGGAATTTATATAATGGATCACAACTCTCGATAGCCTTGCTCTGCGCCCTCATTTTATCCCCCTTCCTTTCAACCCCAATCCCACAAAGACCTGCGGTATAGCCATCTGTTACTGGGGGCTCGGGCCACACGTGGAGCCCCTCACCTGTTCATATTGGGTCCTGTGTTTACTTACCCAAGGATTGCTTTAATTTCTCCTGTAAATGGAATACCTGTTCGAAACTGAAAATGCGTCCTACAAGTAACCACGGCTGAGCTCTGAGCGCTGAGTACTGAGTACTCGCTGAGTTCCCACGCGCCTGATCACTGATCCACACCTCATCGTGCTGTCAAATGGAAAATTTATGCACAGCATGGAGCGCTGTCCGCAAGGAGTAATCGATGAGAATACGTATGTCAGGCGCTACCCTTTGGCGTGCTTAGCGGTGACCGGTGACCTCCCGCATCCACAGATATAGGTATTCAATCTCTACCAACAAAGGACATGCACATGTCGAATTGCTCGCCATTTCCGCAGGTAAAAAGTTACGATTCGTAGACATAATGAGATTCCAAGTCGGTTTCAGCAGCTCACCATCGCTAGATTGATGATTGCACAAGCGCAACGTAAACTTACGTACTGTATTGTGCCATGGCTGTGGTTGATTATAGTAATGCGGTGCACAGGGTTTGGTATACAATGTGTATTATAAAGTGGCTAGGACCATGCTTTTGTGTCCGGTGATATAACTACCGCTTCAGCTGCCCTCTCCTTAGCTGCCAACTTCGCCATTGCCGATTCCAATCGAGTATGACTATATCCTCACTATAGTAATAAATACCAAGTTCATATCGATCTCGAATCAGACGCACTCACGATCCCACCGCTGGACGCATTTTACTCACCCCTAAGCAATACTAATATTGCCTGCCAGTCAACCCCCCCCCCCCCCC
>QFDX01000173.1:0-30217 GCA_003315875.1 Lactifluus piperatus | reverse complement strand
CTGTACGTGACACAGGTGAGTAATGCATCAGCCTTCTGATTTCGTGGTTTTCATTTTGGCACCCATAGCAACTTGTACGTTTTGTAATCGAGCAATACCGGGACGAGCTTGAAACACAGATTCGCGGGACCACGGACGAGCAGCACATAGCAGATGACAGGGAGGCCGTCGCAAGTGATTTGCTTAACATTCTACACAAGTCCGTATCGATGATGCATTTTTGCAATTGAATTAATACCGATCACTAACTGCTGTAGTATTCCTATACAATCCATTGCCACAAATGGACCGTCTTTGGTATGTCAGACAGCAGCTTGAACGAGGATGAGACAGGGATACTTAATGCTGTGTCAGGTCCACAAGGTTCGATTCGTTGCCTCGACTCTACTCGATGCAGTGAGAAAAGTGGAAACTGCACCTGCCACAGCTGCGCGGGCGCACGCATATCTTTGTTCGTTTACGTTCAGATATTCCTAATAATAGCGCGGCTCTGATCAAGCGTCCCGTCGTTAGGGGATTTTCTCTCCATCCTGTCTGAAATAGAGCGAAACTATCTGTAGGTATCGATGCTATCTGCCCTTATATGACCTCATCTCAGTTGACCACTTATCTCATTCAGGCTGGACGATGATAGGGATGCAACATCTAATGGAGATGGCATGACAACATTGCTGGGCAATAACTGAGGATGGTAATCAGATGGCGTTCTCGGACAAAATGTTTTATAGTGTTAGCCCTTAGAGCTAGACCTTGTGCTTCACTTTTCAAGGTAGTCCGTATAATAATACTCCAGGCCGCGGGCGGTCGAGTGCTATAGTAATGATGTTTTGTTTTCCCTCATTTTATTGCTCTACATGTTTTTTTCTTCCTGCAATGCTATTGATATAATTATCTCCGTCAGTTGGTTGTTCTGAGAGTCTCGCGAGCTTGAGCAGGCATTGCCACACTCACACCGTAAGCGGCAATAGACCGGCGCTCCCGGTGCCCGAGGATTGCTGATTTGTATTTCCAACTAATCGTTACTCGTTACTCGCGAGCATCCGAGCGCACGCGCACGTCGCCTGTAGATTGAATCTGTGCTTCGTTTTGGTTATGCCTATGTCTTTGGATGAGCCAGCCTCCAAGTCTGCGCCTATAGAAATCACGGAAGGTCTGGATACCAGAATGTATCAGTGCCCTTCAAACACCTCGATTGAAAACCTTCCCATTCCATTCCAGATGAAGCGGCCCTGTATGACCGCCAGATCCGTTTGTGGGGGCTGGAAACTCAGCAGAGGTGCGTGAATTGAAGTCTTTACCCCTTTGTACCCTTAGCTAGACACTACTCTTTTCGTTGTTGCTCCACGATCCCTCCTCCCCCTTTCTTTTTATGTGTGTGTTTGTTATGAAGAAAAGTAAATTTATTGATTGGTCTGGGGGGTGGGGGATGGGGGGATGTACTACTATGACGACAGGATGAGAAACGCTACTATTCTCGTGGTCAATTTGCGCGGCGTGGCGACGGAGACAATCAAGAACATCGTGCTCGCTGGTATCGGGAAACTGATCATCTGGGACTGTGAGGACGTAGCCGCAGAGGACCTCGGTGTCGGGTTTTTCTTCAGAGATGAAGATGTTGGGAAGAAGGTGCGGTATTTCTTTCCTCTACCCCGACCTATGTATGTATGGAGCTTACAGTTACCCATATCATATCTTGTGATTACAGCGTGCGGCCGCGGCCAAATCTCGGATCGAGAGTCTTAATCCGCTCGTGGCGGTCGAGACGATAACGTCTCCGACGGCACTGGAGCTAGAAGAAAGATTCGACGCGTTGGTGCGGAGCGTGGACCTGGTGTGCATAACCGACTCTGAACGGGATTTCCTCGTGAGTGGCTCGGCGTCCCCGGGCTTCCTTGTCATGCACATGAAAGAAGTCACACAAAGGTTGCACACACAGATTCGCGCAAATGAAGCGTGCCGAAGAGCTAAAAAGCCGTTGTACGCAGGAGGTACTTATGGGCTCCTTGGTTACATCTTCTGTGACTTGTTGGAGCATGAATATATTACCTCGTACGTGTGCTTTTTTTTTTTTCTTCTGATGTGATTGTGGCGAAAGTTGTTGATTCAGGGGTGTCTTGCCACCCGTCAATTGTTGCTTTACAGGGATCGCTCAGGGAATAAACAAGATGGGGGTAAGGATATCAAAATGAAGGTCTCGTATAGCCCGTTACGCGAGGCCCTAAAACATCGGTGGTCAAGCGTACCACGTCGCCAGACCAAAAATCTGAACCCGGCCGCCGTGTTCATAATTCTCGGTAAGGACTGCACAGCGTTCTCAATTGGCTACGAGATGCTCACGGTCGGACGGACATAACAGCATTATGGGAATTCCTTAGCCGTCGGCAGGGACAGCTTCCGGATGACCCGTTGTATGCGGATGAATTAGAGGCCATAGCGAATTCAATGATTGCGACGGCCGAGGTCAACAAGGAAGCGTTCCCTGGGATTCCTCGAGCGCTCGTCGAGTACGTTGTTGCTTCCATTCCAAATAAGATTAATAACCCTACAACAACCATAACAGGACCACGACCACGACCGCAATGCATGAGTTTGCACCTGTCTGTGCTGTAGTTGGTGGAATGCTCGCGCAAGATATATTGAAGGCATTGGGTGCACGAGAAGCACCTCTGGCCAACTTTTTCACCTTTGATGGGAGCACTGGGGGAGGAAACGTCGTCCGGATGGGCATGGCGTGATATGATAGTTAAGTATAGTTAATAATGTACGCCCTAGGCCCTGGGTTATGCCACGTCTTGCTGGCGCGAAAAAAAAAAAAGAGAAAATTTTAGAAGGTGACAAGCGCCTCAAACTTAAGATCCGCCACGAGTACGGGGATAACCGTGGATACGTTATATGGCCAATTACGGTAGTCATACTTTCTAATGAATGTGATCTTTCGGAGGTATGTAAAGTAAGCACATGACTATATTGGAAATATTAGGAATGGTGATAGCCTAATTCCTCGGCTTGGGTGGATATATAGTGCTCTACTTTTTACACAATTGTTAGGGATAGAGATCAACGACTGCGACTGAAGCTGCGGACTGAAATTAGATGACCCAAATATGTGAGATGGCAGGGTTGTGTGGCGTCTATAGATTACACGTGATCAAAGTTGGAGTAAGTTGACGCCCAAGAGTTCACTGCACCCGTAACGCACAACACACGGAGGCTTGCAGGCAGCCAACTAAACCCTGCTTTTCTCTTCGATAACCTCCGCCGTCCTTTTCTTCTATCCATCATGGCCCATCCATCGAGGCGTGTACCCTCGCCAAACCCTCCCCGTTACTACGCCGTACCTCAAAGCCCTCAAAACTACCCCTATGGCCAAGGTCAACAACCACGTCGCATATCACGATCAAATCGCCAACGCTCAGCCAATGGCCATACGGCTGTGGCCCCTATGCCTCCTAGAAATGATCTTGCCCAGGGTGTGGCTACAGGGGCCATAGGTGCTGGATACGGCCCGTACGCGGTATATCCCCCTTTCCCTTTCCAATGCGGATATTTCGTCCACTGACTCAGTTCTATTACCAAAGCATAACCCTACCGCAGTAAATGGTCACGCCGCTGCCTATGTTGCTTCGCGCTACAACGTCCCTCCATCCGAGAACGAGCACTCTTCGGCTGAACGGCATGCAACAGTTAAAGCGAATAGCTCCACCGTCCCCGTCTATTTGTGGGATACTAAAGATCCTGACCTCGACGATGCCCTGCACAATCCAGACCCACGTATCGATGCAGCACAAGACCATTCCTTCACTCTATTCTCAGGCAGAGGTTGGGCAAACGTATCCGTCCTCATCCTTCTCGTCGCTAGTCTTGTGACATTATTCGCCGGTTACCCCATCATCTCATTTTACAATTCAGTACAACTCGCCACTCTAGGCGCCAATTTTGGTGGGAGCAACTCGTCCGGACAGATACCTTACTTGCCGAACTTCCCCGGCCTCATAGATGCCGATACAGAGAAGCAATTCTACACAAAGACAGCAAGTGATGGAAGTGCGTGGAATCTAATCTTCAGCGACGAGTTCAATAAGGATGGCCGAACATTCTGGCCTGGAGACGATCCTTTCTGGGAGGCGGTCGATCTTCACTACTGGTTAGCCCATCTTCCATTGCTCAACTTGCTCAATTGACAAATCTGTGAACAGGCCAACTAATGATTTGGAATGGTACAACCCACAGGTGCGGAACGCCTTTCTATTAGTGAAGTACGTGCGATAGACGGAGTCTTTGTTAGGCAATCACGACAGAAGACGGGAAGCTCGTCATTACCATGACAGAACAAAGCACTCACAACCTGAACTTCCAGAGCGGTACGTTGCCATTGCCTTGGTCCTCGTGTGGTATGCTGTAACAAGTGCACTCCTAGGAATGTTGCAATCTTGGAACAAATTTTGTTTTACTACTGGATACGTCGAAGTATCGGTCAGCTTGCCCGGCACGTCTGAAGTGGCTGGTTTCTGGCCAGGTAAGCATACGTGCTCGAATCGCCTCCTTCGGCGCTGACGTCCCACAGCTGCATGGTCTATGGGCAATATAGTGCGTCTGCTCTGCGCGAAGCATAATTTGCGCCATTAACTTTGATTCTTTCGTAGGGAAGAGCCGGCTATGGTGCAACCACTGACGGTATGTGACGCGACGTGTAACGATGAACAGATTAATCATTGGTGTCCTTGCCGGTGTACAGGGACGTGGCCTTACACCTACGCATCATGCGATATAGGGACACTTCCTAATCAAACTCTGAACGGTCAACCCGCCGCTGCAGCCGGACTTTCGTATTTGCCTGGACAGCGTCTTTCGGCCTGCACATGCCCGGGTGCAGATCATCCTGGTCCCTCCACGAGCACAGCCCGTGGTGCTCCAGAAATTGATATCCTCGAAGCCCGAATAGACCTCAGCGTGTTTAAGGGCCAAGTATCCCAATCCCTTCAAGTCGCACCGTTCAATTACCAGTATGAGTTTTATAATGCTACCTCGGCCACTCCAATCCAAAATCCAGAAACCACACTCAATACGTATAAAGGCGCCACATATCAGCAAGCTGTCTCGGCAGTGACCTATATCAACTCGACAGATTATGGTGGTACTGGATACGCAACGTTTGCGTACGAATGGTGGACGGACCCTAATCGTCGCAGCGAAGGTTATATCCAGTGGTACAGCGAAGGAAAGCAGACATGGAAGACCACCTATGCAACGTTGGCAGGTGACTCTGCTACTGGCATAAGCAATCGGATTATTCCTGAAGAACCAGTGGTACGCTTTCACCGTGGTCCAGACTGTGCTATAACTCATTGTGGTGTGCAGTCTCTCATCCTAAACTTGGGGATGGCTCGTGCGTCACACAGTGATTATATTTGACCGGATCCTGACGATGCATGGTTTCAGCCAACTTTCAAGCACAGGACTTCATGCATATGCAGTTCCCAGCCAAAATGTATGTTGACTATATCCGCGTTTATCAACGAAGCGATGTTTCGCATGGCATCGGCTGCAACCCACCAAACTATCCTACGACCGATTATATCAATAGGTATTCCCCACCATATTACTTTCTATGCAGTTGCAAATTTTCACCCTTGTTCTAGCCACCTGAATGCGTACACCAATCCGAACCTGACAACATGGCAGCAAGCAGGATACACGTTCCCACACAACTCGCTCACCGGCTGTTAAGCGCCGAACGGGTTCAGCCGTTTCCTCGGAGCACGGATGAGATTTTCTACGTTATTGGACGTCCTTATGTCTCGTTATGATCTACATGACATGATACGCACGCACGCACGCACGCACGCTGGATAAGTCCGAGCTAGCACTTGCCTATCCACTCGAATCTTGCAATCTTCCCCATTCATCATTTACAGCCTACGCATGGATTAGATCACTTCCACTTGTGACTCCCAAACCCGCTTCCTCCATCATTTTATCATACCCCTTCCCCGGGAACTCACCTTGACTTTTTCGCTTGGGCTGCTTTCGCGGGCTCGAGTGGCAAGGCAACGTGCTCTTCGACGGACAGGGCTCGATTGGGCCGAGTAAAGGACAGAAGTTATTTCTAATAGACTACCCTGTATCACGATACTATTAAATGGTTTCGAACTCGTCGGCCATTGTATATGCGCTCTACGTTGCTGTATGGCGCGGGATTTATACGAGCTGAATGGGCATCTTGCAGGTCAATGATAATGCATCGATAATGTTTGAAGTTTGAAGCTTTGAAGTTTGAAGTTTGAAGGTTCCTGCTGCCGGCCCGCTGCCGCACCGTGACCTGGCACACTGCCATCATGGACCTGGACCTTTCGCTTGAACGGATCAAGGCCCTACTCTTGTGTCTACCGCCGTATACTTTACCCACCATCCATATAACCGGTACCAATGGGAAAGGAAGCGTGTCTTCATTTGTCGCGTCTATACTACAAGCTAGCGGGTTCACGGTTGGCAGGTTCAATAGCCCACATCTTATCACCGTTCTGGACTCTATCCTGACGAATGGCAAGCCCGTGGCACCTGACGTGTACAATAGTGCCCGCCAAACTGTAGAAAAAACCAATTCTGAATCGAACATTGCAGCGACCAGCTTTGAGCTGCTCACGGCTACCGCTCTGACGTTGTTCGAGTCGGCCAAATTGGACATCGTCGTTCTCGAAGTCGGCATGGGAGGACGCACGGATGCAACAAATGTTATTTCCGATGACTGCATCCTTGTGTCCGCCCTCACTGTAGTTGATTTGGACCATCAAAAATACCTTGGTGACACTGTCGACAAGATTGCGAAGGAGAAGGCGGGCATCGCGAGGAAGGGGCGGCCGTTCGTCGTCGGCCCTCAAAAGTATCCTGAAGTTTTGGCTTCTGTGAAAACTGTGGTCGAGGAGATTGGTGCCGAGCTCGTATACGCGGAACCTGCCAAAACGCGAACGTGGGACGAAGTCGTGGATGGTCCCTCAGAACGGGAACGATTACTTGTCCCTACTGCCCCCGCACGACCCGTCTCTCTATCTTTACCGTGCTTCCCGCATCCTATTTATACACGACTTCCATTGCACGGCGACCATCAATTGGACAACTTGGGCGTAGCGGCGAACATTATATCCTGTTTCCTGGTGGATTCGTCCAGCAGCATTCGTCGGCTCCCTTTTCAGAGCAGTATCACCCCGGACACTATCGCGGCCGGAGTGCGGTCTACGTCCTGGGCGGGAAGATTATCGTTTCATGACGTACCCATGTCAAGATTGGTCTCTCGGAGAAACGGGGCAGAGGATGCCAATAGTGATTCCTTGGTTGTGCTTGTCGACGGCGCCCATAACCCTGGCTCTGCGTCCGCTCTGGCATCGTACATATCTCACTTCCTTGATGATAGCTCGGTTGGTGACTCGGGCGTTCTAAATTTGACTTTTATCGTGGGGCTTTCACACTCGCCTCCGAAGACACCGTCCCAGACGCTCTCACCACTCCTGTCGTTCGTGCGACCACCAAACATTAAAATTGAAGTCAGCGCGGCCGCATTAGAATTTACGCCAGTTGAAGGGATGCCCTGGGTGCAACCGGTCCCTTCCTCGGAGATACGCGAAGTGATTAAAAACATCGACGAGGGAATTAGATTATGGATACCGGGAAAAGGGGAGGTGGAATGCGTATGTGATGCGCTAGTGTGGGCACACTCAGAACAAAAGAAAAGCGGTGGGAAGGGAATTGTGTGTTTAGCTGGTAGTTTATACCTTGTTGCCGATTTTTATCGTTTTTTGGGTACAGATTAACAGCCGTTTATGGTAACTCGTCGGACCGGGTCGGCGTTTCAGTTCACAGGCCACGAGCGAGCGAACAGAGCTGTGCCTTGCTTGGCTTGCCTCTGAGTGTGCTCCCTCTCTTCAATATCATCCTGCATCATACTACCTCCAATTCCTTTGCGTCCCACAAACCCTCGCTCATAGCAGTTCTCACTGTCGCTATGAGCCTCACCCGCGATGACGCAGGGAATATTGCCCACCTACACGAAACTTCGGGTCTACTACCAATAACTCGCGATTACAGAAACGCGTCGGGTGGAGCAGGCGCAAAAGGACAGTACGTCATTCTTTTGATTTGCTGTTTTATCGTACGTACAAAGTGTTGCGCCTTCCTTACACAGATGGCAGAAAAGTCCGACCGTGATTGAGACCCCCGGGCGTGTGAGTCCTTGTCCAGCCATCTCTTGCACGAGGAAAGGTGGGAACGACCGAGGTTGTAGCAGGTTTCCACGAACCCATACAGCGGACGCATGACGGGAGGTAATGCCAACCGCAATCGCCAGTCGGTCGGACGGTTGAGTGTTGGTAGCGGCTCGAGCTCGTCGAAGGCCGCCACCAAGCCATCCACTTCGTCGCAGCGTGCACCGAAACGGCAGAAACTGGAACACCTCGAGAAGACCAATACCATTGTATCAAAACATTTTCAGAAGACGCCTGGGCCTCGCGCGCTGCGCTCACATCCGCAAGCGGGCCCATCTACGTCTACGTCTTCGCACCGTAGTGACCCCATTGTCATCGACGAGGACGATATGCTTGACGTAGTTGATGCATCGCCTTCTGGATGTACTGGATTGAAGACGTCATCTCCTGATCCAATGGACCTCATAAGCTCTGAAAGTGTTTCGTATGCTTTCGATCAGAACAAGCCCTCGCCGATCCGTCAGCTCAGTTCGGCCCTCGAAGAGACACGCAAGTCTCCGAAGGACGGGGAAAGTACAGCGCGATTGCGTATTCAGCACAACACGACCGGAGCACAGGAATCCACTCCACGTTTGGAGGAAGCAAAGACACCTCTTACTCCCCCTCATTCTCGAGATGGGTCAACTGCACGAGCAGAGGCGTCATCCAAGCCAGGACACGTTCGGGCCATGGTGACTCAAATCAATGAGGGCACTATTCGTCTTATGGATCTCCGGTCGAGTAGGAAGAACGGCATGAAGCCAAAATCGGTGGGTCCGCGTTGCCCTGTCTAGTGTCCCCACAGCTGAGTGGTTTTGCGTGCTCCGGCAGAGCCACCCAGTGTTACCGATTCAGCGCCTAGACCAGTTCGCCACTAGGTCGTCTGACTTCTTTTCTGGTTCTGTGCTTTCAAAGGGGAAAGCGACTAGGAGAAGTACTGTGGTAGATATACCTTTGAAAGAGTTGGCCATTGGGGATGTTATTCCCACACATAGAGTAATATCGGAGCCTTTGTTCAACCTCGTATGGGAACAGGAAACTCTCAAAGTGCGGGACACGAGCGGCTCAACCTTTTTCGAGCTACAAGTTAAGAAAGGTTGTCTTGAGACTCTGCGGTATGTGGATGTAAAGGTTAGTCACCACATCTGTCTAGCGGTATAAGTTTTCGGAACCTCTCCTTGCAGAAAACTTTGATTTCAGAGCCTATCATCCAGATTCGCCCATCTACCACGGCCACTGTACAAAATCACACAACGTACAGATTCAACCCCGGTACGTGTTTTCTCTTCAGACAATGTTGACCTAACCCTGTGTCAACACCATTAAGGCTCACTTGATTCCGATGGTCTTCTTACATTCAAATTCGATACATCTTTACACGGTTGGGATAAGGGTGATTATTCGCATGTTGTCCAATGTTTGGTGGGAGCACTCGATTCGAAAGATGGGAAATCAATTTTAGAGTGCGTGTAATCTTTTTAGTTGCTCTCCTGGCTAACGCCATGGTATCAGTGGACCGGCATCAAGATCAGTTTGGGAGGCTATAACCCGGGCTCACGAGGACCAGTCAACACAGAGCGAGCCAGAACCTATGCCAGAGCCTATGCTTGTTGATATTCCCAAAGAAAACACCCCCGACACACCTTCCAAGTCACGATCGCGACTCAAGCAGTAAGCATCATCCATCTGAAGCTTCTTATGCCTTGACCTGTTCTATAGACGCAGCGAGCCGATCGCAACCGGCGATTTCTCAGGACGCCGCCGTTCGGCGCGTCTGTCTGGAGGGGAACAGAAGCGGTTTTCCCCGATGCCTGATCCTGATGAAGTGTAGGTTCACGTTACCTCTCTGTAGGACCTTCGTCTTGGTTGATGTTTTTGCCAGCATTTTAGGTTACCGCTCCGGTACCGGCTCCCTTAATATCACAAACGCAGATGTCAGTCGTTTGAACCCGGGTGAATTCTTGAACGACACCTTGATTGAGTTTGGTCTCAAGTAAGTTGGTTCTTGTAGTTGGTTTCGATGATATTGACTCCTGTAGACTATGGCTCGCCGACCTGCAAGAGGGCAACCCAGAGTTGGCTAGTCAAGTTCATGTGTTCAGTTCCTTCTTCTACAAGAAGCTGTCTACGAAAATGTACGTTAACTCATCGTTTGCAAAAGGATTCCAACCTATATCTTGCTTTAACAGCCCCGAGGAAGGTTATAGTAGTGTCCGGAAGTGGACGTCCAAATTTGACCTTTTTCAGAAGAAATATATCATCGTTCCCATCAATGAAAAGTACGTTACGTCGACTGATCATTATGATATATTCGTCTCAATGCAGGTAGCCTGCACTGGTACCTCGCTATCATCTACTTGCCAGAATACACGCTTTTACCCCGCCTCATTCAAGACACGATTGCTCCTCCCCGAAGGTCCACACGTCAATTAGGGGTCGTTGTCGATTCGCTAGATTCCAAGCATCCCAGAGCTGCGCCGAGGCAGTCACTCCCTCCTGATCCTGATCCGCCCCCAAATGGTCAGGTTGATCTCGTTTCCTCTTCTGAACTCATTGTCCCAGAGTCTCCGAGAACGGATGATCAGAAGGATGAGATTGACGTTGAACGAATGGTAGAATCTGGCAACACACCAGTCGAACCACCGGAGAAGCAAGTTGATGAACAAGTATCGACTGCCAGCACGGATGTCCAGGTGGAGATGGCTGTTGACCCCCCAGATTCGCCAAAGCTTTTGTATCCTGAAAGTTCACCGCTTTCTCGGCCAGCAACCCTGTCACCCGGTCCCCAGGTCGACGTTAACGAAGAAATGACCCACCCGGTTTCTACGAGTATGTCTGAAGGGGATACCGTCAAAGCATCGGGTATCCCACCCGCGACTTTCTACGGCACAAAGAGTGACGAAAAACGCAATGTCACTCCTCAAATCGCCTCTGTTGACAAGAACGTGCCAACAGAAATAGAGATCGATGAAGATGTGACGATGGGTAATGCTGACAGTGAGCCTGAGGTGGCTGTGGAGTATGCCTTCTTCACCCAGCGTCAAAGCCGTCGCTAATGAACTTGCAGGCATCCAAGGACTTTCATATTCACCTTCGATTCGCTGGCGTCGAAGCATCCTCAAGCGGTGAAGAGACTCAGTAGATACCTCCTTATGGAGGCTCATGACAAGAAGCAGATAGCGGAAGACCAACTGACCGAGCCCAAGGGCATGCAGGCGATCGTGGGTATCTCATTTGTTGTGGGATCTGCATGAGGTTTAATCATCATTTAGGTACCCTCCCAGCCCAATTACTGCGACTGCGGTATATACCTGTTGCACTTCGCCAAGACATTCATGAAAGACCCGAAACTGTATTCAGAAATCATTCGGAGCGTGCGTCCGAACGTATCACTTTGCATTTCCATGCCTTACTTACTCTCCTCATAGCGCTCGTCAACACGGAAAGCTCGTCGGGACGAGGAGCACTGGGAAAGCGCTTCTGTCGGAAACTATCGTGAAGAACTAACTACTCGCATCCGCACCATGTCTGAAGAGTGGAAGAGACAACAACGTGGCGACCACCAGGACCCGGCGCCGATGAATCCGACAGATAATGTCGCACCACCTCAAGAACAGACCAACGGGGCCCCGACACCAGCAGCCTCTTCAAAGGCTGAGAATGACTCGGATTCTGACATTGAGGTACTCGGCACCCCGAAAAAGCCCGCGGCGGCGCCACCTTCCAGAGCGTCGCGGAGTTACAGTAGGCAGATTGATTTGAGGAAAGGACCTGCCGCTCGGTTACGAGGCTAGCCCTGCTCGCTCGCTCGTTTTTGCATGCATATGATTCACGCCACGCTTTCAATACCAAACAACATTGTCGTCATTCCATGGAATTCCCCCCCTTCTCTAGCATTATCATTTTCCCCTTTAGAATCCTCACCTTGTGCATGATCTACGTTACGCTGCTTCACGTCGCTGAGTTCATTGTTCACTTCGTCGGAACTACATATGGACCTTCCCTGTCACACGTTCCTTGCCTTCGCATATATATACCTGTATACCAGTATAACATTCGCAAGTTACTGATATGTTTTAATCGAATGTAGATTACAGTCTAGAGGTATCACTGAATAGCAGATCATGTTGCACCATAGCACAAAGGCGCATCTAGAGTATGCACAGGTTGATAAGTTGTTGAGGGTCAGGGTTATGTAGATGTGACTGGTAGATACCCCTGCTTGGTTGAGGGGGGCCCAAATCAAAGGTGAGTTAGTGCAGGCTACCCTGCAGATCAATGGTAATGGTATCAGACGTGAAGAGTGAAACATAAAATGGAACAGAAAGATGTGCAAGTCATCCTTAATGGGTATGTTGACCTGTGTCGAGAGAAACGAGTGGATGGGAAGTGTAATTGAGGGAAAACAAAACACCAGTTCCAAGAAAAAAGGCCAATGGAGATGTGTTGTCTATATGGTTGCGCGTTCGAGATGTTGATACTAGTAACGTGCTGGGATCTGGTCGTGCCGGAGGCTATGGGGATGCGATACATGCATGACGTAGATGGGTGCGCTTGGCGCAGAAGTTGGCAACGAGTCAGGGAAGGCGGCGCGCCGAGCGACGGTGTTCGTGGGGGTCACATGCGGTGATGAGTTGATACCCGTCGTGATGGTGGCGCTCTGGTTATCACCTCCACCGATCGCGGTGGGGTCTTGATGAGGGGGTGACTTATGGGAAAGATACCAGCCGAGCCCGATCCCGAGACCCGCACTCTGTAGTTGTCATGAGTGGACCACAGCAAGAACGGAAATTCTCAAGTAACACTTACGCCGAAAACTATGAGGCCAATGACCCAAATCCATCGGGACATACGGTTCGTGTCACTCTGGGTTTTGCGGAGCCATGCACTGAAGAGGACATCTCAACAAAATAAATGGGGATCCAAGTTGTGATCATACCTCTGCTTCTGGGCATAGGGCTTCTTGTTCTCCGCTCTGGCAACCATACTGAAACGTCTCCAGAAGTCGTCGCCCATCTCTCCACGCCGAGGCAGTAGCTTCTCCTCCGAATTTCCGCGCATTATAGACTCTGGACCCCATTTGACGTCTGGGCTCTGAGGAGGCTTCGCCGGTCGCGCAAAAACTGGTTGAATGGGGGTCATGGTTGGAGGTAGGGGATGAGGTATACTAGGAACAGAGATAGGTGCAAGCGGAGGGGCGCGTGGCTGAAGGACGGCCGGTGGCATGCGAGGGACACCAGGCTGGCTATTCGGCGCAAGTGGATGGTTGATGCCAGGAGGGAACCGATGCATTTGGGGAGCAGCATTAGCAGACATGGGTGGCTGGGGCTGGGGCATGCTTAGGGCGGCAATCGGAGCGGCATATCCTGGCTTGGGAGCGGCGAGGGGTATCGGCATCTGTTGTGGAGCTGGCTGTTGGGCAGGCGCCGTGAACACTGGAGGCCTGCTGTCGGTCTCGACATTGGAATCGTTAACTGCACCATCTATGAGTGCCATTTCGACAATATTTCTATCAGACTCACAGCCACCGTTCAAGTAACCATCATAGCTTGAAGAAAGAATAAATAAATGAATCCTACTAGCAGGCTAGAAAGAAGAACATACTGATTGTATGCAGAAGTACGAGCATTCGGATCATCTCTCGGTGGGGGCCGATACCTAGTTTGGGGTTCAATCCCTGCGTAGACCGAGTCGTCGTCGTCTGTTGCAAAAGGAGGTCGACCAGCAAGAGGCATTACGGATTACGAGGTAAAAAGAGTGTGGTAAAAAAAGAGTGTGTAGATGCCCCAAAAAATAGAGGCAGAAGAACGAGATGGATGTGTGAGGAAAGTGAGAGAAGAGATACGAGGGAGGGTGCTCAATTCAGATCTCTACAGAGGTCCACCGTTGCGTCCAGTCGCGGTCGCTTAGCTACTGGCCCTGAGGCATAATCACCACGTTGCCAGCAAACATCTCACTCGATCCCTTCTTCATCTTTCTTGGTCCACCTACGCGCTTTTTTGTTTTTATTTCCTTTTCTCTTGTCTTTTTTTTTTTATTTACCAAAAATGCAAACAAACAGCTAATATAGACACGTGATAATATTTGGTCATGTTTGGGACTGAGGCAGCGCGCGCCGCGACGCGACAGGGAAACACGCCCGCGCAATTAGTAAACTAATCACGGCATCCACACTCGTACTCTGACACTCATGGCCAAACGTCGGGCAGTAATAGAAAGCGACGATGATCAAGATGGAATAGAGGTTAGCCCATCTGGGGCAAAACGATCTCGTCTTGAAGACCAAACAAATAACCGTCGATCTTCCAAATCGAAAGGAAAGGCGCGTGCAAGGGATGACAGTGACATCTTAAATGATATCCGAGTTGACGATGACGACGATATTGCAACAATGCGAGACACGCGTGCTGAAGAGGATGAGGGTGCCCAGGAACGCTTCGAGGAGGAACATGAAGAGTCCATTCGCGAGTCTATACGTCAGAAGAACAAGCAACAGGGGGTGAGTGTTTCACTATACTCCCCTTATCTATCCTCACACTCGTTTCGATAGGGCGCTGCAAAGTTTGGTATTATCGAGTCCATTGAGATGCACCAGTTCATGTGCCACAAGTGCCTTAAATTCAAATTTGGCCCCCAGATTAACTTCATCATAGGTGTGTAAGACAGTGTATTCCATAGTATTAGCTTGGGTCATGATTATTTGATAGGTCACAACGGAAGTACGTAGCGTTTGCTGGTAACGCGCGATACGCTGAACTTTGCTGTACAGGTGGCAAGAGTGCTGTCCTTTCAGCAATCACTGTAGCATTAGGCGGCAAGGCTACGTCTACCGGCCGAGGGAATGGACTAAAGGCGTTTATCCGAGAAGGTCAACCGTACGTGCCTCTTTCATCTGACATCTTTATCTTAGGCGACGACTTACATTGAGCTTAGTGCTGCGGAAGTAACGATTAACCTCAAAAATCAGGGAGAGGAAGCTTATAAGCACGATCTGTATGGGGACACCATTGTAATCACTCGCCGATTCACCAAGGAAGGAGCGTCGTCGTACAAGATCAAGAGTAGGGATGGCAGGCTAATCTCAACTAAGCGTGAAGAGCTTTCTGCAATCTGTGATCATATGAACATTCAAGTCGACAATCCCATGAATGTCCTCACACAGGGTACTTGGAAATTTTCATCGTTCTTTATATCCTATAACCTGATTTTACGACCCAGACGCGGCTAGACAGTTTCTAAGCTCTTCCCATCCATCTGATAAATACAAAGTAAACGTGGCTTCTTTCAGTTCCACAGCGTAGCCTCACATATTCGCAGTTCTTTCTCCGTGGTACTCAACTGAGTCAGCTTAGCGAAGAGTACGAGACGTGCCTCGAGAATATCTCCCAAACTTCCAAGGTCCTCATGCGCAAGAAGGAAGCCATCCCAGACCTCCAAGCTCGTTATAGGGAGGTCCTAACTCGCTTCGAAGAAGCATCCAAATCTAGAGAGCAGAGGCATAAAGCCGATGAACTCAAGAAAGAATTAGCATGGGCTCATGTAGCGGCCAAGCAGGAAGTTCGTTGTCTGCTGCACTGTCCTATGTCTTTGATGTTGAATGCATGACAGGAGGTAACAGAAAAGGCCACCGAAGTGCATAAGCTTGAGCAACGCATACCGAAGATCCAACGCAGTTTAGATGCAGCCGATGTACGTCTATTGACCACAATTACACAACCAGCTCAGCTCTCTGGTATGTAGGAAAAGTTCAACGCGGCTACCGCTGCGGTTGAAATGTTCGAGAGAGAGCATGAAAACCTCGGTAACATCAACCATCTTATCGAGAAAAAGAAAGCTCTAAGCGATACCATACGTGCCAATAAGACGAAGCTCAACGATCTGAAGGTAAATTGGAACGCAAATATCTACTTTATTAACTCGGCTGAGAACTTACGATGATACTAGGGCGACGAACGTTCGATTAGTGACAACCTAAAGCATACCAAGGAAGCGATGCAACAATTGGAGAGCCGAATGGCAGCTGAGAAAGCCAGGATTGCAGAGTATTCACAATCCAAGCAAGACGAATTAGGCCAGCGCCTGCAGAAGGCCATGCTCGATGTTCAAGCTGCTGAGACAAACCTGAAACAATCAGAAGCGCTAGTCCTCGAGAAGAAAAATGAGGCCAGCGTTTTGCGCGCCGAAGGCGATCAGGTCGATCGGGACATTAACACTGCCAAAAGTTCTGTGCAGGACTTTCGCGAGCAGATCCAGCGTTGTGTTGAGCAGAAAAACAATTCCCTTGCACCATATGGGCGCGATCTCCAGAAAGTTCTGGAGCGCATCGGAAAGATGAAGTGGCATGGGCAGAAGCCGGTTGGCCCCCTTGGTGTCTACGTGAAAGTGAAAGATCGTGTCTGGGCCGATTTGCTGAAGAATGTCCTCGGTGCCCATATGGGATCCTTTGCGGTCACAGATAGTCGAGACCTTTCGGTCTTGAAGGGGTTGTTAAAAGAAACTGGAAAGTCCGTGGATCGACTCTTTCTTTCTTTTGGTGGTTAATAATTATCTTTAGCCCGAACACCACTGTATTTATGTCCGAGGTTGACCTCTTCGATTACAGGTCTGGGGAACCCGCCGCCCATAATACTACCATCCTTCGTGTAATTGATGTAAGTCCCCCCTATCCTAGCTTAATCGTTATTCAACCCATTCTTTAGGTATCTGATGAATTCGTTCTCCGCATACTCATCAATCAAGCTAAGATTGAACGTACTCTCCTAGCCCCGACGCGCAAGGCAGCGGACGACCTATTGAGTGGCATTGATGGAGGTGGGCAATGCCTGACCGCAGACTTATGGCGTGTACAACGCTGGAGGTTTGTGTTCCGACTCCACCTTCGGATCCCCCTGTATGACTTTATTCCTTTAGCGATGGCGGAAGGCAATCGCAACCAATGCAACAGCTGAGGGCTAAGGATCCCCGAAACTTACTCTTCACTGATCAGACCGCCGAGTCTCAGCTCCGGTTTGTTTCTCAAAGCCCCGATGTTCATACTTCCAAGCTCATATTCTTCCTTCATCGCAGACACTGGCAAGAAAAGGCGGCGTCCGCAGATACAAACCTCAATACTCTAACTTCCCGGATCGGCGAATTGCGTAATCGCTATAATCAAGTCCAACAGGAGATCGAATCGCGAAATGTACGGTTCTCATGTATCACACTCAACTGGCTATTCTCACAGATGTTTCCAGCGCCAATGCCAAGCCATTCACCGGCAGCTGAGCAACTTGAGGACCACCCGCGATTCCCTGCAGACGGAGGCCAATGATAACGTACTCGTTGAAACGTCTGGGCTCGACGAAGCACATAGGGTAGGTCTTATTTCCCAACACAAGTTTAGCCTTCTAACGACTATCCGTAGGAAATGATGGCTGAAAAAGAGTCTCTCATGGCTCAATATAAGAGCATCGCTGAGCAGAAGGCAGTAATTGATCAAGCGCAGGAACCTCTGCTCAAGGAGTTGAATGAGATCAAGAAGCAGATTGAAGCGTTTGATGGTCGACGACAAGAGGCTCAGGTTGGCGTGTGTGCCCTGTCCATCATATCAGCACTCAACCCCCGGCTTTAGGCTCAGGTTACCCAAGCGGCTGAAGAGCGACTCGCCGCTCAAAATCAACAGCAGCACTGGGCCAAAAAGCTTCTTGAAGAGGAAAAAAAGGTCCGAGGCGCAAAGGAGCAGTTGGATATTGTCCAGCAAGAGTTTGAGGCAAGTCGGTGGTACTCCTGATTTTGCACCTCCTTTTTACATTCTTGGCTTTTAGAACTGGACAACAGGAGCAGAACAATACTGTGCTCGTGTTGATAATCCAAGGAAAGTGCAAATTGTTCAGCGGAACCTGGATTCTGTTCAGGCAGCTTTGAAAGAGCGAGAAAAGCAGTACGTTACATCTCAGCAAGTAAATACGTTTGTTCATTCATATTTGATAGACAAGGCGCATCGGTAGAGGAGATGGCGGTCGAGGTCAACAAATCTCGAGCTGCGCTTGAGACGGCACAAAAGGATTTAAGGAGCATGGCATGCCTTAACAAGGTGAATGCGTGATAGCTTCGCCCTATCAGCATGCACTGACATATATAATAGGCTCTCAAGCAGTCGCTTCGTCTCCGCTTGGAGAAGTGGCACGACTTCCGCCGCCATATTGCCTTCCGTTGCAAGGTCGTGTTTCAGTACCATCTTTCAAACCGTGGGTATTTTGGCAAGGTCCTTTTCAACCATCACGATGGAACGCTGCAGCTGAAGGTGCGGCAACCTCTGTGCTCCCTGGACTACTGGCTCATCCGACATCGTATATAGGTCCAGACTGATGACTTGAATGGTACTCAAGGTGTCAATCGCGATAAAGATCCGCGTTCGCTCAGTGGTGGCGAGAAGTCCTTTGCAACCATTTGCCTACTGTTAGCTATGTGGGAATCCATAGGAAGTCCCATCCGCTGCCTTGGTACGCCCCCTCCATGATAACCCTTGAAATGTTCGCGAGGTTCACGGAAATTAGATGAGTTCGACGTATTCATGGATGCGGTCAACCGCCGCATTAGCATGAAGATGATGGTACGCATGCCTTCATGGCTCGCTAGGATCCTCACCCGGCTAAACTCTGGTCCCAGATTGACACAGCAAATTCATCTGATGGGAAGCAGTATATACTCATCACCCCACAGAATATGCAGAACATCCACGTTGGCCATACTGTACGCGTACATCTGATGCCAGACCCAGAACGGGGGCAGGGTACTTTGGCAGGTGGTACCTCCGTAGCATAATCTCCGTCCGCAGATCCCCCCTTCCCACGATATCGTCCCCATTAGTAGTTTCCTATATATTCAGGGCAATCCGATGCTCGTCGGCGCCCGTAATCGTATAACGTATCAGACAACTAAGAGTACGTGAAAGGCCGTGCGAGTAAAATTGGTTGAGCCGGTTCAAACACGATGAGAACGCTTGCGTATGAGTAGATGTTGCGATTCGCTGAATCGTCGATCGAGTGGTCCTTCGCGTAATTGTACCCCGCTAACTTACTAAGTTAACACGCTTAAGATCTAGAACAGGCCTACACACCGCACTTGACAACCCCGACAAGACCGTTTTCGGACTGAGTTCGCCGTGACCCTCCAGGAACGGCTCTTAAGCGATCCTTCTGCTATGCTATCTATCATCAGGGTTTGATGGCGCATGGCTTACGTAGTAAACTTTCCTACTTGATAACCACTACAAACTTACCGCTGCCACAGTCCATTCTTCAATGATCTAGAAGCTTCAATAGGCACTCTCAGGCTCAGGGCTAAAGCGCTAGAGGGTAAAGGATCTGGTTAGTACAGGTCCGATTTCAGTACCTTTCCTATTCCCGTTCCCTTCCCTCGTACGGCGGGGGCAGCCGGGAGGGCGGGGGAAAAGCGACACAATCTGTGCATTATTGTGATCATAAACCCTTGGGGCTATACAATGGTGGGTAATACAGTGGCATGCGATTGCTCGGCCTCCCACGTTGGTCACCGACTCCTCATGACGTTCGGTCATTCTGAGCGCCCGAGGAGACTCTCGCCGTTGTCTTTGAACTTCTTTAGTTCGGCTTTCCATGGCCCCCACGCGGACCCGTACTTCTGGAGAAGGCGGATAAATTCTTCCCGCTGTTCCTTCTGTCAGAGCAAATGAGCAGTGTCAGGGATTCGCTTAATGTAAGGGGCTAGAGGCCCCCGGGGCAAGTGTGGAGAAAAACCCACAAGGTTCAGGGGCTCCTCGCCGCCGTACATGTCAGAAAAAATTTCTCTAAGTTCGTGCCGTTTCAAGCTCTCTGCATGCTTGAGAGCACGCATGACATCCTTCTTGAGCGACTCTTTGAGCTCATCCTCCTCCGCGTCGGACCACCACCCACGGTTTTTAAGGAAGAGTCGATACCGTGCAATGGGATTATCGATGCGCTTACGATCTTCAACTTCCTGCCGTGCACGGTATGCAAATGAGTCGTCCGATGTAGAGTGATGACCGACTCTGCAAATGTCAAACCGGAGTTCGCGTCTCTAACGAAACGATGCAAGGGAGGACCATACCGATATGTCATGGCCTCAACCAACACACCTCTACCACTTTCGACACATCTTCGACGCGCTTCGCGCGTAGCACTCAGTACAGCCAACACGTCGTTCCCATCAACTCGGATGGTGTCAACGCCATAGCCCATGCCACGCGCTGCTATTCCATCACCAAAATATTGTTCTGAGGCCGGCGTTGAGATGGCGAACCCATTATTTCGCGCAATAAAAAGGGTCGGAGATGCAATCGTAGAAGCAAATAGCATTCCCGCGTGGAAGTCACCCTCAGACGCTGCCCCTTCGCCGAAATAGACTGCCGCACAGTTCTTACCCCGGCGAGTCGCGTCTCGTCGAAGTGCGTAAGCAACACCGGCAGCTTGTGGGATTTGTGTACCCAGTGGGGATGAAATTGTGTGGAAGTGATGCTCGGGGGAGCCCCAGTGCTAAGTCCATTACTCTAATTAGTGGAATGAGGAGTGGTTGGGAGAAAACACGTACCACTGGCATCTGTCGGCCCTTGCTTGACTGATCCTGTTCGTTTCCAAAGCATTGTGCCATGGCAGCGTCGATTCCCCATCCTCGCCATAGCAAGACACCTAATTCGCGATACTGACCTGTTGGCGTATCAATAACATATGTAACATACAACGAATTTTGCTCGGCTTACCAAGGACCCTACGCAAACGGGTATATAACTGGTAGGTCGAGATTCAGATTCAGAGAGAACGTACTCGTCATCAGGAAGGAGCGCCGCCGCCGTTCCAATGATCGTTGCTTCTTCACCATACTGATACTATGTGAGTTCCTGTGCGTAGAGATAAAAAGTTCAGGCATACAGCCGTCATCTAAGTTAGGGCTCAGTTAGATTAGACCGCAGGGGAGTAGTTTGCTGGGAAAAAACTTACATAGAAGGATATCTTCCCCTGACGCTGGATATTATATAGTACGTTGTCAACGATAGGAAGAAGAACCATATTCTTGTAACTATGATATGTTTGATTAAGAATACTATTTTTGGACAGGCAAATAGCACGAACATCCCCCGCGCCAGTTGTTCATCAAGCTGGGTACGGTGGTACCTAAATAAGCCGTTACTTTGAGAAGGGTTCTGACTCAAACACACCTCTGGTAGTTCTGCGCCTTCTATCACATTTCCAACGCCATCTATGACCCTGTATGCGGGAAGCTGTTTTCCATCTGAAATCGCTGCATTGAAGAAATGTAGTTTAGGTGTTATAGGTGACTGTGAGGTTGGCAATAAGCCATGGCTCTCCGGAAACGAAATTGGAGCTGCAGTGGATAAAGATTTACGAAATATGTGAGAAAGAGGGAATAAGGGACGAATACGGAACATGAGAGAAGCCAGGAGGAGACGTGCGCAGACATGGACCACATGCTGCTTTAACTTACAATGATCGCCGCTACAGTCACACGGTCCAATTTAAGTCAAGTTAGTTACAACGGATTAACGTTTCAACTTGATTCATCATCACACGCCGGGATTCTGCATGGGCTAGCAACAACATGAAAAGCGCTTTCTCTCTTAGTTTAATTATCCTGGCTGCCTTTCTCTCTCTCTTTCATTCTCCTGGAGTAACACGGCCTATATTGGCCCATCAGGCGGTCTTCCCTCCATGCTCCTCGCCTTCCTGGGGCTGGCGTGCTTTCTGGCTTTCGCTCCTCGCGCCGCTCATTCACTCTTCGAGCTTGTCGCATATTCGAATATCCGACAATGCGACCCTTTTAATGTGTCGTTTTTTGGGGGCCAACCTCCTGCTGCCCTCCCTCTCACCCTGACAGTCATTCCTTTCAATTCAACACCCCTCACATTTACCCTCCCCGAATCAGTGTGGGATAACTCCACGCTTTCAGGCTCCTATGCCACCTTGCTGCCACTTCCAGCAGGGGTAGCTTTGATGGCATCGTTGGATGACGGCGCAGGGAATAGCGCTGCGCTTGTTTCTGAAATTATTCAGATCGAGCCCTCCAACGATACTTCTTGTATATCTACCGAGACAGCCGCTCCGACTAGTATCCAGTTAGTCGATAGCACGGTGTCCCAGTGCTCGCCATTCAAAGTCTCTCGAAACAGCTCATCTTTAACCAAACGTCCTTACGTGAGGGTATTCATACCAACGGCTCCGTCACTTAGGCTACAGAGTGTAGCATTCTACGCAAGTCAAGGCATCGACACATTCACGTATATCATGAACGTTGCCAGAGGGTTTCAAGTTGCATTGCTTTTTGATGATGATCAGGGAAACCGTCAAGTTTCAGATTTGCTCTCCGTAGGAGGCGGAGAATTCAGCCCAAGCGACTGTCTGTTGACCAATCCTACACCATCAACTACAGCAGCCGAGCGGGCCCGTAACCAGAATTTATCTAGGTCTGCATCGTTTGTGATAGTGAGTTGTGGCTAAGCTAATTTACCCTCGTTAGGCCTGCAATCATAGCCATTGCGGTTGTTGCACCTTCTGTTGCACTCATTGTCGTCATTCTCGGCCTAATTACCATACATCACCAACGGCGCAAACAGGCATCTGCACGTTCTCAATTCGTGACCGTTCAAAACCAAGGTCAGACCAGTGGACCAACTCTTGAACTCGGTCCTCCTGTGCCCCCTAAACCTTCTCAAACAGTTGCAAGAATGCCCATCCCCCCGGCACCCGTTGACCCAGTATATCCATCTAGATCCCGTTCGTTACCCTCCGAGCGATCGACCATTTTGTCCCCCTTGGATGTGGGACCGGGGATGAATCAACTGAATGCAGATCGGCAAGGCAGCACAAGGACCAGAAGTTCTGCCAACGCAAGCGTACGCTCGCTTGTCGACCTCGACATTGCTGGGCTTCTCGATGTGGCATCTCAGCGACAGGCCGAGATGGGGACGCCCCACGATTCTCCGAAAGCCTCGCCACTGCCTGTTCCCCCTGTACCTACTCCCACGGCTCTTGTGAGCAGACGCCTATTAGCCCAGAAACGAACTGATCAGGAACTGGATGTGCCTTTATCACCTCTGAGAAGACTCTCGCAGGTATCGATTGATCCCCGGGGGCCGTCCGTCCTTGCCACAGATGACACGAGTGTTGCCACGACTATCTACGAGGCATCATCGAGGAAGAAAATGCCGTCCATCCCTTTTCGCGATGCAGGCGGACGAACGTGGAGGAAAAACCCTGCGCGATTTTGACCTGGAGAGGGTTGGTGGTTTGTGTTTAAAGGATCCTGCACCACCGGGAATCACCTATTTTTGGAAACGACACAATTACGTTTCGCACTTCGGCTACAGAATTGGGTTTAGCTCCCAGTACGGTGGAGCTGTAGTTCCTCCTTCGTTTGCTCTACATTATTGGGAGTTTGGTAGATTCTGGCCCGGGGTTCCGATTTCTGCATTCAAACTCGTTTGATATATATCCCGACCCTGTATCAATAAGCATGTGGTTCTCTACTCCGTATGTCGGGTGTTTTACGTAGGGGGTTGTAGATCTATCAGTGGAACTGATGTGCATCTGAATAACATTATTCTTATTCTCATTGCCTTTCGCCTGTAGAACGGACAATACTAATAACAGAACTGTCACCCGTACGGCACGGGTCACTGATAATCTCGTAATGTAGCTCAATGTAGGAAGTTGCCAGTGCTCACCGGCGCTCACCTAGCGCTCACGCGCGCCGAATGCTGGTGTAAACACGGAGCCAGCCAACACCACGGAACTAAGATACGACAGCATCACCGTCGTCACCGGCATCGATAGGCATCACCAAAGCGACAAAACTATATCGCCAAGTTGGCAACCGGTATCCTATTATTATTAGCGATATTCACTGTCCTACTCAGTTGGCCGGATTTCGTCCAAATTAATTACAAATCTCACACGTGACTGTGGATCCTTTACAAGCCAACACTACCGCATCGTTTCAGTTGACCACGATGGTCACAAACAATCGTTCTCCAAAGAAGTCTCTTTCAAAGGCTCGCAGGAAGAAGACAAGCCCACCAGCAGGCAGCCATCAGACCCTGTCCCACCTTCAGAAAAAGCCTTCTGTCTCGCCTCAGCCAAGAGACTCTGAACCATCTAAAACGAAGCACACCTCCTATGAGAAGCACCAGCATACCGACCGCATTATGGACTGGCTAACAAATAGCGCCAACAATTGTACTCCCCCTATCCAAGGTGGCAAGTTGGCAAAGGATGGAAGTAGTGCTGGCATGGAGGGGAATGACACTGGTCCTCAGGACAACAACTCAGAGGGTGAACACTGTGCCGAGGAAGAAGTTGATCACCGGCAGAAGTCCCCCAGCCTTTCCAAGACGACACCGATGCTTTTTGCAGACGATCCCAGACTATCTACAACTGGGGGTTTGTGGAGTCGGTAAGTCAGGGACAAATATCTTCTCGTGAACAAACTCTGTGATTCAGTCTCATTGTCCAAGTACAGTTCCTCTTTCGCAATCACAGTTGGCCCACCTTCTATTGATGAAGATATCGATATCCTGCTTGTCAAAATGATGTTGCTCGCAGGAAAGCAGCAAATGGACCGACATCTTGCCGAGCAAGCCACCGAACGTGCAATGTATGAAGCGGAAGTTGAGTTGGAGAAATTGAAGCAACAGGAGCGTATACTTCAGATGCAGCATCAACGCGATCGTGAAAAGGAGGCCTATCAGCTACGGGTGATGCAGATGCAATTAGCCTTACACAATATCCCGAAGAACGCGTCAGGCGCGTCAGAATTGGGTTCATCCCCGCCGCTTCTGTTGGACCCTACCAGTTTTCCAGACCCTTCTCAGTCTGCAGACACATAATCTCAGTATACTCTGAGTGCTTATTACAATGGCTAGTGGCGATCTTCATACTTTCGTTTCAATATTAGGTACACTGTACAGCTGCCAGGTACATAGTGACTATCTTAGGTTACTTAATACATCGCCTTGCAAAAAAAAAAGAGAGAACATCGTTTCAAGGAAATTTCTGACAACAAATTTCTAATTTATCACTCGTCACTGGGCGGATCGCGAGGAAGCTTCATTGCCTCCTCCCGTTCGCGTCTTCGACTGCCCATCATGATATCTACATAGTCCGCACCGCCAAGCACCAGCCCCGTCCCGGAACCAGAACCCGCCGAGGTCGGCGCCGACGGCCTCTTTGTTCCTTTTACCTTCCCCCGTCCCCCAAGCATCCCTCCTACCTTTTTCTTCACCGCGGCGGAGGCTATTGGCGCGGGCTTTGATGGTGGAGTGGTGAGGGACGTTGAAGTGCTACTGACGGTCTTTTTCTGTGTGCGAACGTACCACATTCAACCCCCCGGGGAAGGGAAATGGGGTGTGTATGTAAACGCGTGAGCCTTGAAGCTTGAAGGCAGAGAGAGATAAAGGAGGCCAGAGGGAGGGGGGGCGTACCGTACGCTTGTGAAGCTTTGCGCTTTTCCCCATTTTCCTTTGATCAAATCCAAAAGCACCGTCAAAGGAAAAAAAAACGTCGTCGTGTTGAGCGGAGTAACAATAATAGCTGAGCTGCGTAATTCTCCGTAGTCGGCGTAGTTGGCGCGGGTATGTGTAGGTTTGAGCGATAAAGTAAATCAAATTTGATCCTCAAATTGTGATAAAGTGATGTACATGCATGGTGGTGGAGTAGAGTATTGATAGAACGAAAAGATGGGGTCAGGAACGGACTCTAGATTAAATAGCGAGGTGGGGTTTTAAATCAAAATAATGTCTACATGTCTACACACGTGGCTCAGGTACAATAGGGTACAATCCAGGGAACAAATCTATGCGTCAACGCCTGTAGTCGCATCAAGACCTCGTGCTGCTCTCCAGACAGCATTCCTGCGGCCGCGTACACCCTCCCGTAGCCGATCGAGAACAGGGACAGTTGACTCCCACGATATGCAAGCATCTGTCACTGACTGGCCATACTTGAGCATCGATTTGCCGCTGGCGGGAATATCCTGGCGTCCCTCAATAAGGTTGGATTCGATCATGACACCCATGATCAGGGAGCCAGTGTCACCAGACTCGAGTTGGCGAGCCTAAGAAGCAACGTCGGTCAAATATTATTACATCAAAGTGTCATTGAAGCACCCACGATATCTTCGGCAACATCTATTTGGCGTTGGTGCTGCTTTGAGCTGTTCCCATGGCTGCAGTCAATCTGCGGGGAGCGCATGTGCGCATGTATGGGTCTACTGATTGCTAAAGCCAAGTTGAGGACGAACCATGATTTTGGGTGGGAGTCCGGCCTTGAGAAGCTTCTCGCCGCAATCCCTCACATATTCAGCAGCGTAATTAGGGCCCTTGGAACCCCCACGAAGGATCACATGCACGTCAGGGTTGCCCTTTAAAAATATTTAACTTGGTACAAAGAAGAAAAATGAGCCCGCACTGACCTCAGTCTCGACGATGCTGCTCAGGCCTTCCTTGCCAACAGATAAGAAAACGTGACCAGTCCGAGCAGCCCGGCATGCATCAATAGCGACACTGACACCACCGTCTGTCGAATTCTTGAAGCCAGTAGGCATTGAGAGTGCGGAGGTGAGCTCGCGGTGGACCTGAGACTCTGTTGTGCGTGCACCAATCGCGCCCCAAGAAACCAGATCCGCGGTATATTGTGGGCTAATGGTATCGAGGAATTCGCAACCCACAGGAAGGCCCAACTTTGCGACATCCAGGAGGAGGGTGCGAGCTATGCGGAGTCCGCGGTTGATCTGGAAGGTACCGTTCATATCGGGGTCATTAATAAGACCTTTCCAACCGATGGTCGTTCGGGGCTTCTCAAAATAAACGCGCATAATGATGTGAAGGTCATCCTTTGCGGTTTCTGCATATGCTCTCAATTTTTGCGCATACTCTATCGCTGCATCGACATCGTGAACTGAGCAGGGTCTTTTTGAAAATCAGAAACTAGGCGCTGTGGGGAAAAAGGCACGACATACCCGACAACGACAATAAGGCGGTCATCACTGCCGCGGAAGATCGCCTCCGTGGCTTTTCGTCCCTCGAGAACAGTCTGGGCTGCCCCAAGGGATCTGAATACCATGTCAGCGTAAGGATGAGGTCTACCCATAGATGAGGACACACAACGGTAGATCTTCCTGAAGGATTTGCGGGGGAATAAGGGGACGCGTGGACTTTACACGACGGTTCTCGAGACGTTGAAGAGCTTCCTTGAAAGGGATGGCCATGTTAAGGTCTGTCACTGGAGGGATGCGAAAATGTATGTGAGCTAGGAGAAGGGGAAGGAAGTCCAATGCAGTATCAAGGAAAACCGCCTACTTTTTATACTAGAAGTACGGGTTGAAAGAGGGGCGATGCAGATTACGCTGAACTTTGAGATATTGGCGTGAAAAGAGATTGCCGATGGTGGCGAGTGTAGGAACAATGAATGACTCGTACTACTAGTGGACTGGACCGTTTGGTGACTAAGGGTACTTTCCCATCGGGTAACGTATCCGTATCCCATTCCTCCCCTTCCATCGCTTCGGGCATTGCTTGTCTTTCTTCAGGTCCGATCATTACTAAACCCTAGTTTTTTTTAATTCTGTTTGTGCTTCGGGAAGGTTATTCCCTCTCTCTTTTTACTCGTGACTACATCTTGTGCCACACATGGACGTTTCACTTCCACGCGAATAGCTGTGCTCTAACTTATTCCCGGTAGTCTGCAGGAATCGGCTCGTACCGTCAGCGTTCGGGGCAAACGTATTCTATGCATCTAGAATTACTTTCCTTTGCAAGTAGCTGCTTTATCATTCTTATCCCGGAAGTACCCGGTCGGCGTACTGGTCATTACGCACAGCTTGTGGCAAATTTATTTTTTATTTTTCATTTACATTGAACACCTCAGCCTCATGAAACACCGTGGCATTGTGATAACCACATTAAGTGCTGGTGAAAATGATCTGCAACGCCGCCGAGCAGCAGTGACCGGAATGTTGTTATCACCACCGCCGCCGTCACAATGGTAAGGGGTACGCGCGGTACGCCATCCCGATGGCCTGAACGCGATGTCCGTACACAAAAGGCTACGATACCCGGAGGCGGTGTGCGTCTGCGCTTCGAGTTAATAGTGCATTCGTCGCCCCGGCGGTGTAACTGCCAACAATGGTCATATCACCGAAGTCGCTGACTGACGTGCTTGATGTCTATGGGCAGCTTTAGTATTGCAACCGACCGTATGTCATTCGGCAATACTCAGCGCGTATCACTACTAGCGTACCCATCGGAATTTGCATCGGAATTTACAACTACCGTTCCCTATATAGCTATTTATTCGTGGATGAGGTGACAGAAAGGCCGATTGCTTGAAAATTAATGCAAAATAAGAGTAATTTTACATATAATCGAATATAATCCCCGGTACCAGTGTGCACCGTGAACTACTTGTGCGTGACAGTTTCAATTCAAGCTTTTTTCTTTGAGTCGAAGGTGGCGCCTCGGACATCCGACCGCGGAACGGAATGAGGCACGTGGCTTTAGTCGATGTCAGCGCATCCACCTGTCCACGGCTTTGCTACTTACGGTCTTAGATTTACCTCATCGCCCTACCACACGCTTGAGTCCAGCCAATCCTGTATGTTCCCTGTGTGTTTCTGGTGTCCGTCCTTGATCTCACCGCCTGTTCTCTAGAAGTCTCAGCGGCAGCGACAGTGTCCACCAAGTAGTCACCTTCATACACGATGGACTTCTCAGGGTTCAATGCTACCGAGCAAGCGCATATGACGAAGATCATCGAAAAAAAGCAGGTTTGTCTATAACCTTTGTTCCCTATTTGGCTCCTTTCGAATTACGTTGACTAGATGCAAGACTTCATGCGGATGTACTCCAACCTTGTTGAGAGATGCTTCACATCGTGCTGCAATGATTTTACTAGCAAGGCCTTGTCTTCGAAAGAGGTAGGGAAGCTCACGATACTTCCTCTGTGGATTATGACCAACATCCGACTAGGAGCAATGCATGATGAATTGTGCGGACAAATTTTTGAAGCACTCGGAGCGAGTGGGAGCTCGGTTCGCGGAGCAGAACGCAGGTACGCAACGCAACCTTAAACCTAGTTCTTCAAGCCAATATCGACCCCAATATTGCAGAAGCCATGAATGCTGCAGCTTCACAGAAGTAGAGGGAATCTCCAACTATTCTGTATACTGCGTTGCTTTTTTCACTCTTTTCTGCCATCGTTCTTGTTGGGTAAGGTCCCGCCCACACCAGATTCAGGTAGCCAACATTATGGAAATAGATTTTCTGCAGTATTAAACCCCACAATGTAGCGAACGAAGGCATGCTCCCGCTGTCTGACCCTGCACGCATTTTCTCGTGCCTGCAACCGCTCAGACACCAGTCAATCTGATGAAGGAGTGCCAACTACATTGTATCCTCTATCTGTGGAGAGCTTATGATCTAATTTATTACCACTTGTAAGTGTGTTTACTCGTCCCGGCACGGGGCAAACCCAAGCTTGTCTCGCAGCCCTTGAGATTGGTTTGTGTGGAGGACTGCAGCACTATCACGTGAGCCGGACACGGCAAGGTGAAAATGGTCCGAATTCCGGCCCAAGCCGTTTCTGAACGGATCACGTCAGTGGAGTGGAACTCGGCGGTTGACGATTTTGCACTCCTTTTCCCTTACCCAAGACCACGATGAAGAACCAAGCGCAACCAGTGCACCCTCTGTTAGGAAAACCCATCCCCACGCTTTCCCTACCCGACGCTGACGGCTCGGCGTACGAGCTCAAGTCCGTGCCAGGTACTCCCATGGCCATTTTCTTCTACCCCAAGGCCGGTACGTTTCCTTGGTCCCCAATCCATTCTTTGCATGTCAGTCATATTTTGAATGTTGCTCAGGTACCTTTGGTTGTACAAGAGAAGTTTGCGGTTTCCGGGATGCGCTCAGCGGTATGTCATACTTGAATAGTCAGCCC
>QFDX01000172.1:0-10892 GCA_003315875.1 Lactifluus piperatus | reverse complement strand
GGTGGGCCTCAAGCTTGGAGACATCATAGCGAGAGGACTCGACGGGAGAAATGCTGGAGTCCTCCTTCAAGAGATTGTCGCGGTAGCCCGAATCACTGCCGTGAGATAGGGGGCGATTGCAAACCTCACGGGCGTACACGGCGCACTGCTGGTAGAACTCTGGTGACTGGACGTAAAGCTCCCATTTATCAACCACTAGAAAAGTATACGAGTGGGTCAGTATAGAAGAAGACCAATAAAACGCAAAAGAACTCGCTTGGCAGGGTTTCAGACATTGCGCTAAGAGAATATTGAAAGTGAAAAACCACTCGAGGTACTACCCCTCAGTGGGGCTGACTTAGGGGTCAGAGAGGTCACGTTCATCAAGGTGACGTCAAGTCAGTTGACTATGTCAAGGCACTGCGCGCGATACGCGCAAACTGATCCACGTCAGGGGTACGCAGAAAAATGAACCGACATCTCCTGTTATAATAACATTTCGCGTCCATCTCACACTGATAAAATGGATAACAGGCTGAGCGCTGAGGCCGAGTTAACGGGGATTTGTGGGGACCCTTGAAGTGAGTTTCGATTATGTATCTTGGCACATGGCACATGCACTGAGCCTATTCAAGTTACTACTAGATAAATGTTGTGGTGCCGAAGGATAAACCCCCCATCGAGCAAGAACCTCTAACACAACACCTTCACCGTCTATAACGCACACTAGTAGGTTGAATTCTTTCTTTCGACATGGTTTCCAATTTCGTCCCTAATAGCATTGCCGGTATGTGATTTAGGCCAACTGCAGCGCCTCTGTCATCTCATCCACCTTCCCGTTTCGTCCAAAAGGATGGGCGACTTCCTTGTCCTGGGCCGATGCGAGACGACGATCAACCCTGAGCGCAGGCAGGATCTCGAACGGCATATTTATACCACCATCTCCCATACTACTCATCTCCCATACCATTCTCCTGTCCTGTGCCACCGTGCCGCTGGCGTGGGCCACGTAATGACAATTTCAAGATTCACTTGAGGAAACACCACCCGGGAACTTTTCTTGAACCGTGCTCGATCTATGACACGAAATTGATTCTAGGCTACATCATCGACGACGGAACCTCTGTCGAGAGAGCGGAGGAATATGCGCTTGATTTCGTGGCAGAGAGAGCAGAGGAGCTGCGGAAGGTGGATGAATGGCATTGACAAGACCTGTGCGGTCGCTTAGCAAAGGCGGGTCGGTGGTCGTGCGGCGGGCAGCGTGGTTGAGACGCCGCAAGCATTCCTTCACGCAATTATGCGACCTCCACTCTAACAATGCCACCTTTTTTTTTGTTTCATAGATGGTGTAGACTAGGACCCGTCCGTATATACACGATGGGTCATAGAGTGACTAACTCCATCCAATTGCTTGGTCACTTCAGTCAACTGCAGAGGTTCACACCTGGTTCACAATATTTTTCGAATGTTGGTGTGTCAGGCTGCTTTGTTTCCGAGTCGTAGGAACCGGAATTGTTCAGATACTGTACTACATTCTCGGAGATACGGACTATGCGAGTATGGCTATATATGAGGGTACTGTCGATGCATAGATGTAGTGACGATTGGGCGAAGAACTAGTATTGAGCTTTTTCTTGAATTATACAGTATCTACAGTATCTTAGGCTATTGATTTTCCCGATATATTGTTGACAAAGCGACTGTCCGAGCGTCCACTCCCGTGACGGCTCCGAACAAACTGCAATGCGCTTCTCATGGGAACCTGCCAGTGCCCTAAGCGGAGGCTGTTCTAAATACAATAAGCTATACAGACCACATGCTTTATACAGGACGAGACTAAAGATCAAATTATATCCATCAGGTGATATTTGTCAAACTAGATTGGAAACGGGCGGTGCAGCGCAGTCTGGCAGTGAGTGGCAGTGCAGCAGCGGACAGTGCTGATATAAGCTTTTTTGGGGCATGCAAGGCAAGTACCCACTTGCTGAGGGATAAAAAAATGCTGAACTCTTCAAGCGCGCTGCATACCTCCTGAAACGGAGAACAACGACCACCCATTTTAGATGGATCAAAGGGCACAGTGGCGAACTAGGCAACGAAGAATGTGATCGGCTAGCCAAAGAGGGAGCGAACCTCCCCACAATGGACCACCTCTCACTCGAAGTCCCCAAGGAATTCAACCTACAAGGCGCCAAATTAGCATCCCTCACGCAGACGATCGCCTACCAAGGAGTAAGGGAATCACACCCAACACCGACACGCAACTCCACAGAAGCAAACATCCAAGTTGTGAGGGACGTGATCGAGCAGTATAACGGCCTCCTGGAAACTGACAGCACGATTTGGCTAGGGGTATGGGACCCAGCACTATGTCCACGAGTGAGACAGTTCCTGTACAAAGCAATGCATAACACACAGAAGATCAGAATGTTCTGGGCACGCACCACAACCCCTGAAATGAGACAACGACAACAATGCTCCATTTGCGATGAACTCGACTCCATGAACCACATACTAACCTCCTGCTCCTCAGGAACTCCCCGCGCAATATGGAACCTCGCCAAAGCAATGTGGCCGTACGCACCAAGGCTATGGCCTGACTTCAAAATCGGCATCTTGGTAGGCTGTGGAAGCCTAAACATTCCTGACGAAGTCGCGAACCCCATGCCGAACCAAACCAAACGGGGAGCAACAAGACTCCTACGTATCCTAGTGTCAGAAGCGACCCACCTGATATGGATCATAAGATGTGAGCGCGTGATCCAGGAGAAGACCCTCTCGCCCCAAGAGATCCAAACAAGATGGGTAAGCGCTGTCAACTGTAGACTGACCGAAGATAAGGTCATAGCAACCAAGATAACGAGAGATAAACGCTCTGTCCGGCAAGTTACCAACACATGGGAAAAGTTACTAAGGAAAGAAGGCAATCTCCCAAATAACTGGATCAACAATAGTGAGGTTTTAGTGGGTAGGAGGCCGCCCCAAACAGCCTGAGCCCCACACTATCCCCTAACGGGGATGCGCGTAACTGCTTTTTCCCTCACCCGACCCTCGGGCCGGCTACAGCGTTCATTTAGATAGGGCTGATGGTAAATCTCCTGCTATCTAATCAGTTTTATTCCTAGTACTTAGCAATAGTTATTTACTAAGAATAAACGCGCCTTCCAAAAAAAAAAAAAGTACCCACTTGCTGACTTACTCATTGTGCATTTGTGCTGCGACGCGGGGCGGCTAGAGTTGTGCACCTGTAGTAAAATTTACTTGCTTCGAAGCAAGGACGGGCAGTGATTGGCACTGGTTGCCTTATCGGGTGTGTGGGCCATGCATGAAGGGGATGGGAGGAAGCTGAGAGGCTCGCCGCTGCTGAGCCTATTCGAGCTGAGCCGAGCCGTGACGACGCCACTAAGCGTCGTCGTCGTCGTCCGGAACTGCGCTATACACGTGACTTTCACCTGCTTCTGGCCAAGTGACCGCTAATGATGGTCGTACTGACTCGTACATACCCCCCCAAAACGCGATGTTTCAGAGCGTCGGATGTACCGACTAACCCCTTAAAGGTAACTTACTGAACGTAGTATAGCCTTACAGTCAGCAACAGCCTCTAAAAGGAGAAAAGGAGGAAAGGAGGGAAACGCACGCAAGGCGGGCGGTCGTTCGTCCGTTAGCAAAACCTTGAGATCGTCTCTTTGTCCTTTTCCTTCGCTCGTGGTCGTTGCAGAGATGTGCTTTCGTTTCTGATGAGCGTTATGTTTACAGTAAAAGAACAAGGTAGACGATGGTGCGTACATCGGAGTAAAGTCGAAAGTCCCAAGTCGTAGGAGTTAAGTTCTAAGAAGAAGTGGTTAGAGAAAGTCGTAGAGTTTCAAAGACGTTAGCGAGAAGAGACTGGAGTACTGCAGAGCGTCAGGCGTCCAAATGCTTAACTCAACCGTTACCTGAGCATTGAACTATAAGTTATCATGCGCGATTTAAAACAACATTAACAATAATGTCCATTTGGCATAGAGAGAGTAAAGACAGGGTTTATACGAAGGGAGAGGCAAGCGAGTTGGGGGTAGGGGAGGGAGAGCAGTCATAGAAACAAACGATGCGAGACGTCTCGCCAAGGCCTTGACATTAAGGTTGTCAGTTGCAAGTACAAGGAGATAAGTACTAGTAGTAGGAAGAGACGAACCTAATTGTCATCGCCTTCGAAGTAGAGGCTCGCACCAGGGAACTGGGCCTTGATGACAGTATCCCAGAGCCAGTACATTGGAGTACCGAATGTAATATCAGCTGACTCCCTCAGACCTGTGCCCCCAGTGAGGAGGGCAACAAACTTGCCGACGGCGTCGACAATGATGGACCCAGAATCCCCGCCACTGGAAAATGGCCCGGAATGGGTCCCATATGGGTGGATTGCTGCTTCCACTGAATCTCTGCAGCCTAGGGTTGAGTAATAGCGGACATGAGACTCAAACCCACTCAAACAACCAATTGTCGTAAGCGTGGTGAGGCCACGTTTAATTACAAATCGCATAAGGTCACCTTTGTGGTCCTTATTGTTGGGTGTACGTATCTCCTCGGAAGTGAGAATGCCTTGAAGTTTGAGGAGACCTTCATGTGGATAGACGAAATCCGATCGCGCATCGATACGAGGGTACATCAGGTCGGTGAACTTGGTCGCGTCGATCTCGGGGCCTGGAATATGAACAGTTAGATTAGATGCCTTTAGCTAGATAGATGAGCACGCACCTAAGTCAAGCACATTCCCACGGAAGTTCTGCGAGAACTTCTTCTTGTCGAGCTTGACGACGCAAACATCTTTCGTATAACCATAAGGAGGAGTGTAGAGACTGACAGGAGGTGCCCAGACGACGTGTCCAATGACCCTGTCCTTCGGCTTCGTCCACCGCTTCTCCACCTTCAGAAAGAACTCCTTGAGCTCCCTGATTGCTATTTGTGTCTTGGTCAACTCGCTTTGAACCGTCCCCAGCTCATCTTCCACCTGCTCAGCGTTAGGGCCACCACCCTCAAACACCGCTGCTAACACCGAAACCCGCTTCTCCAAGATGCCAACAGTGTCGTTCAAGGTGCTGATATGATCCTGAATGGATACGAGGAAGTTGGTGAAAGCGCCGGTGCCCATGAGGACGACCTCCTTCTTAGGCCCAGCTTTGTAGATGCAGTCAACATTGCACTCATCTTCTCGGGGAAAAGAACGTACCGACGTAGGAGTATTGGTTGTTATTATCATCTTCTTCAGGGAAGAGGATGTGGCGGGCTGTGACGGCATAAAGATCGTTGCCCGCTCTAAAATAAAAACCCATAGTCCCCTGCCTCGTGAGCGTCTTCAGGCCAGCAATGGGCAGGCCAAGGGTAGTGGTGAGGGGGTCTATGACCTCCCTGAGGGGGTTTTCATTAGAAACGGGAGCGAATAATTCGGGCCCATGGTATGTCCTGGCCACCGACTCGCGAAAGGCAACGTCTATGTCAAAGACGCTGTGCTCTTTGAGGAGATGAAGTATTTCTTCGGAGGAATGCGATGCGACCTCGCCAGTGAGAGTATTTGGTAATACTCCGATCCATATCGTAACGGGAGACACCACTGTCCCATGCGGGGTGACGTTGATGTCAATACCCCCGTCGTCCTTGTCGTCCTCATTCTCGACCCAACTGAAGCGAACGACGTCGACAGAAGAGTGCTGGATTTCTCGCTGGTCGAGAAGTCCAACAATCTTGGCAACAAAAGAATGTCAGTCCGCAGATTGCTACGCTTTGAGAAGGTCACGAACCTTAGACCGAACGGTGGCCCATAAATTGTCCTTTCCAAGCTGAGGGTGGTCGTAAGTGGGCAGAAGCCGCATCAAACGCGGAGTCTTTTCTGGCCCCGAGGGCGCCGTAAAGATGTCTTTGGACGTCCGGAAGATAAGCTTGGGACCCTGGCGCCTGAGGCCTCGGATTCCGAAATAATAGAGGTGCGCCTCGATCTTTGACACCTCATGGCCGCCATGGCGAGAGGAATCGACGGACGAACCACTGGAGGAGACCTCCCAGAGACTTCGGTAGTCAGAGGAATACTCCGAATCGCTGCCATGGGATGGGGAGCCATTGCGAATCCCACTGGAGTGCACGGCGAACTCCTCATCCGCTAGAAAAGTGGTCAGTATAAAAGAACTAGCTTGGGGGGCTTCCATACATTGCGCTAAGAGAGAAATTTTGCTCCGAGTCGGCTTCGCGTAAATACCTCCGTTACTCATTCTCCTCTCCTATATCAGCGTGCCGCTGGCGTGGGCCACGTAAGGACAGTTGATGAAGATAATGCACAAGGAATGAAAGAGGGGAATAGTTCGTTGTGTTCACAAGCACCAAACGATACGCATTATATACCTATCAGTATGCATACCGAAGAGTGACTGTTAAGGAATACGTGACTTCGCGCTGGGTCATTACTCCAACAAGGACGAGTTCAAGATTCACTCGAGCTCGAGGAAACATTACCAACTATCTTACCCGCGCTAGTACCTCCAAAATAGGATATAGGGTTATTGTGCCTTCCTTCCATTCGCTCATCTCCCACCTGTCAACATGTCAATGTCAATCACCGATCTTATCTTCCCACACGCTATCGGTTATAATCACATCTTCATCGGCACCTCAAAAATCCAATCAACGAGCAGACAGTAACACCCCGAAGCATGCACATTCCAACGAACAACCCTGATCGATGGAGTTATTTGCCGAGGTAGAAGAGGATCAAGATCGATCAAGTCGCACGTCGCACGAGAGGCGAGGAAAGAAGATCTTTTGGATGCCGGTCATGAGTCATCACTCCGACCTTTTATCTACTTTACACTGTACCTAGGATCTCAGTCCATTCCTTATATATATGGACGGTGTATGTCGGTGTCACGCGTCTCTAAGTGAGCAATAGGAAAGTAAAAAGAAAGAGCCAGAAAGAAACAGTAAGTAATGAAAGAAAAGGTATGAAGGCCATCAGGTAGCAGCGTCGATTGACACTCGGATGCCTGTTGTGCCCACGCATTGCACTTGATCTGATCGATCCCAGTCAAAATTCCATCGATCGCAGTTGATGCACGTTGATGCCAATTGATGGAATCCATTTACTGACGACGTTAACGGTTAACGAGAGACAATGCTCGGCAGCTGGGCCCAATTGAACCCTTCCCCCGTCTCACATTTCTATAAAAGGTGAATCTTACAATCGTGTCATCATTGTCATGTGACCTTGTTTGCTTTTATATAGTGTGTTGGTTGGTTTTTTTGGTTTGGTTATTCTCCGATCACTGTGGCATGCATGACAGTGACAGCACGCTTCGATCTCAAAACAGCACACGTTTCAGCGTTTCAAAATGGTCTAATCGTATTCAAATCTTCGGCTTTGTTTGCCCTGTCACGTCATCATCCCCTGTTGCTGCTTCACCGAGTCTCGCTGTTCCCCCCTCCCTCCAATCCTGCTCAATATGGACAAGGCTACTACTGCCTGCAAACGTTTCGAGGCAGTCTACACCGTCGTCCGCGATGACCTCCTCGCTGACTACCACAAAAATAACATGCCTGAGGAAGTCGTTGGCGATTACCGACGTGTTCGTACACCCATCATCGCTTCCTGTTCCCCCGTGGTCTAAATCACCCGATAGAGCATGGACTACAACGTCCCCAGTGGAAACCTGAATCGAGGAATGAGCGTCGTGGACTCGGTCGCTATCCTCAAGGTCGCGAACTTACGGAGGGAGAGTACTTTAAGGCAGCCGTCCTTGGCTGGTTTGTTGAATGGCTTCGTCGTTTCTGTTTTCTCCCCCACCCACCACACATCGCCGATCGCCAACTCACTCGAGCTCGAAACCTACTTTCTTGTTTCCGACGACATTATGGTGACCTTACCAAGTTCGAGAGAGAGAGTTACGACCTCCTCGCTTTTTCTGAGCTCCTATCTTCATTTCCGGTCCATGCACAGCTATAGGACAATCGCCATCTACAAGACAGCCATCTACTCCTTTGACCTCCCTGTTGCGGCGCTTTCCTTGCTCCTCTGCGGTTTCCCCGTCGTGAAGAACCCACCTGACTACTATAAGCTCGCGCTAGGCATCCTCATGCCCCTGGGCGAGTACTTCCAAATCCAAGATGACTACCTAGACTATGTCGGAACGCCAGAGCAGATCGGCACGGACATCTTGTATAACAGCTGCTCGTGGTGCATCAACACGGCCCTTGCCCTGGCTAATCTTACCAGCGCGCGATTCTCGATACCAATTATGGTCGCAAGGACGGTGAAGCGGGCTATTTGCAATGAGGTTCGCGTCGATGAAATGTATGCGCAGTACGGGCAAGAGGCGTCCACGCGCATCAATGGACTTATTGACACTGTCCCGGAGGTAAGGACTCCTTATGGTGAGGCTGTACTTCGTCGTGCGGTCTTCCCAATATTCTTGGAGAAGATCTACAAGCGCAAAAAGTAAATCATTTTGACCTGCCTAGGCCGCTTCCTTCCAGACCTTTCGTATTCTTTTCTGCCATGTCTTTTATGTAACAAAATTAAACAACATAGATAAGCAGCGTCCTTTTGTTCACGGCGAGAGTATGATAATGTCATTTCATATTGGCGTCTGCCACCGGCGAGAGACAATACAGTACAGGGATGCAATCACGGTACTGCACATGTGATGTGGGCACGAGCCGCGGTCGAACGCCTCCAAAGAGAGCGTCTTCGTAAGCTTTCTTACAACACACATACAACAATGAGATCGGGTCTCTCTAATAAAACAATAAGATGTGAACCAAAGCCCCAAGTCAGCTTCAAGCTTGACTACAAACTTTGGGCCCCGTCTGGACCCAGAACTAGAACCAAGGAAGCGGCGGCTCAGGGCCAGCTATTCGTGCATGTGATAGCGGGGCCGTGTAATGACATTCAACTAGGTGAGGCGATGAGAGTTCAATTGGGCGCGTTGAGCAGCGACGGATGACAACGGAGGTACTGTAGGTTCAACTTCAAGTTCGCCACATCGTAATCGGGCATGTTGACGGTCCCGATGTTTGGATTGAGACCGTTGCCAGTGGAGAAATGGGTGTTGTGGACCCGGAGAGGCGGCACTGGCAAGCCAGGGCGGCGAGTCTGTTGTCAGCCATGACTCGGATGCAAGTTGCCCTTGACCTCACCTCCACTTCAAGTTTCCTCACGTTAGAGTGTAGTGAGTGTGGAGACATTTAAGCAGGCAGGGTTAAGAGTGTCGAATCGCTGACGTCAAGTCAGTTGACTATGTCAAGGGTACGCAGAACGAAGGGTACGCAGAAGGATGAACGGAGATCTCCTGTTAACAATTCGCGTCCATCTCACGTGATCAAATGGATAACAGGCCTCAGGCCGAGGATTCGTGGGGGCCCTTGCAGTGAGTTTCGATTTTGTATCTTGGCACACGGCACATGTACTGAGCTTATTACTACTATATAAATGCTGCGGTGCCCTAACACAACACCTTCACTGTCTATAACGCAAACTAGGTTGAAGACGTTGAATTCTTTCTTTCGACATGGTCACATGGGTGCCAATTCGTCCATAATAATAGCATTGCCGGTATGTGATTTAGGCCAACCTTGCAGCGCCTCGGTCATCTCATCCGCCTTCCCTGTTCGTCCGAAAGGATGGGCGAATCCCTTGTCCTGCGTCTAACTGCGAGACGACGGTCAACCCTGAGCGGCGCCGGCAGGATCTCGAACGGCATATCATATCCTACCATCTCCCATACTCATTATCCTGTCCAGCGTGCCGCTGGCGTGGGCCACGTAAGGACGAGTTCAAGACTCACTTGAGGAAACATCACCCGGGAATTCCTCTCCAACCGTGGACGATCTACGACACTAAATTGATTCTAGGTTACATTCTCGACGACGGAACCTCAGTTGAGAGGGCGGAGAAATATGCGCTTGATCTCGTGGCAGAGAGAGCAGAGGAGCTGCGGAAGGTGGATGAATGGCAAGACCTGTGCGGTCGCCGAGCAAAGGCGGGTCGGTGTTCGTGCGGCGGGCAGCGTGGTTGAGACGCCGTAAGCATTCCTTCACGCAATTATGCCACCTTCAAGTTTCCACTTTAACGATGCCACCTTTTTTTGTTTCATAGATGGTCTTGACCAGGACCCGTCCGTATATACACGATGGGTCATAGAGTGACTAGCTCCATCCAGTTGCTTGGTCACTTCAGTCAACTGCAGAGGTTCACACCTGGATCACAATATTTTTCGAATGTTGGCGTGGTTATGTCTGTTTCGTTTCGTAGGAACCGGAATTGTTCAGATACTGTACTACGTTCTCGGAGATATGGACTATGGGAGTATGGCTATATATGAGGATACTGTCGATGCATAGATGTAGTGACGATTGGGCGAAGAACTAGTATTGAGCTTCTTGAATTATACAGTATCTTAGGCTATTGATGTTCTCGATATATTGTTGACAGAGCAACTGTCCGAGCGTCCACTGTCACTTGCTCTCCGTGACGGCCGACCGAACAAACTGCCAAACAATGCGCTGCTCATGGGAACCTGCCCTAAGAAGAGGCTGTTCTAAACACGGACGTTTACACAGGACGAGACTAGTGATAAAATTATATCCATCTGGTGATATTTGTCAAACTAGATTGGAAACGGGCGGTGTGGGCGGACAATGCTGATATAAGCTTCTTCTGGGGCATGCAAGGCAACTACCACTTGCTGACTTACTATTGTGCTGCGGCGCGGGGCGGCTGGAGTGGTACACCGTACGCTTGGACGTCTAGTAAAATTTACCTTGCTTCGAAGCAAGGACGGGAAGTGATTGCGTTATGGGGTGTGTGGGCCATGCTTGCCAGGGCGGTGGAATGCAAAGCGGAGCGGAGGCGAGAACTGGCAGAGTACGTGGAGGGGAGGGGTGGGAGGGGGGGT
>QFDX01000171.1:0-57674 GCA_003315875.1 Lactifluus piperatus | reverse complement strand
ATTCGTGCTCCAACGGAGAGGAGGCAGCAAAGGTCCTCGTCAATATAAAAAAGCGCAAAGATCGCGCGAAAAGGAAAAAGGCGCTTGTTGGTGGCGACGTCAGCGACGAGGTTAGTATTGCATGGGTATGTATATCAAGTGGGTCATTAATTAGCTCCTCGCAGGTGTCGTCAAAGAAGCCTACTACGGGAGATGCGTTCGAAGATGTCTTGTATGCCAGTGAAAGCGAACTTGATGACAGTGACGAGGACGATGAGGAAGTGGAAGTAGCTGCACCGACAGGGAAGCGCAAGGGTAGGGACTTTGCCGCCCGCCTACGACTCGACGACGAAGAGCCTATGGATCTACTCTCAGGAGCGGCATCTCGCGTCACGAGTGAGCACACAACACCCTCTGCGTCAGCCCGTCAACGGATTCACGAAAATTTCTGTAGCTACCAAAGATAACCGTCGGTCGAAGCACCGACAAGACGATGACCACTTCAAGATTGACGAGAAGACAGGCAAAATGATTATTGAGGAGTCTGACTCCGACGCTGGCGGCGCACCTGAGTTGGATGTCGCTGGCACTGCATACCAAGAGGCAATCACATCCGCGGATGGCTTCACACGCGGGCCAGGCGGCCGTATCAAATTTAATAAAGATACGAAGAAACGGCGACGCGAGGGTGTGGTCGAAGATGAGGATGTTGAAATGAATGAGGCAGGACCTCACAAGCTTGCCAAGAAGCGGAGCGAGGCTAAGCTTGGCCGCGAATTCAGAGCGAAGGTACGGATTCAGAGAACAGCACACAGTCACATTGAAAAACCGCTGATTACTCCTCACACGTACACAGAAGGCTGACGGAGATCTCAAGAAAAAGGGTGGGCTTGACCCCTACGCATACGTACCCCTGAAACAAGCAGCAAAGAAAAACACCCGGCGGAATCACCTTGGTGTCGCGGGAAAACGGTGACGCCACTGTGACCCCGTTTCACAAGCTCATATGTGAGTGGGGTAGCCTCCAAGTAGATATTATCGTTGTACATATCAATTTGGACTGTCCGCAAATAACGACGACAGACGGAGAAGTGTCCATGTTCCATTTTTTTTTCACTACGTAGCACAAGACGACTATCATACAACAATATTACACTCCATCTCTCACCCAGAAATTTTCATCTTTACCCGTACAAGGTCTGGTCGTGAGGTGTACCAAAAAGACCTTGCCGCCAGCTAGGCGGCTGTTTCCACTGTTGCACCTCTAGTGAAAGAATCCTAGCTACGACTGCCGCCATTAGCGACGCGTCAGCCCTGTTATCACCTTCGAGCACAAATTGGAGAAGGGCCCCGGTCGGGGTGTTCCAAGACTGGAATAGATTGGACAGGATACGTCGCGTAAGACCGCCACCAGGGATGAACGGGATCGACCCTTCTTCTTGGTTCTGAGGAGGAGGAGGAGGAGGAGCGCCGCGCGGGTGGTGCTGCGCGACGGGCGATGTGTATACTGGTATGGGTAGTTGGGAGATGGACGATAATGGTGAATTATCCCATGATGGGGAGTTTAATGGATAGATGTGATAGGTAGGGGTGCTTGATGTGATGGATGATGGTTGGAAAAGTAATTAGTTTGCAGAGAACCAAAAAAAAGTAAAAAGAATGAGTTACGAACGCCATTTGGGCGTCTGTCCTGTTGGACATGTCGACGCCGGTAAGAAATAGAGTGGCCAAAAATCGCGATTCATGGATAAAGCGGAGTAGAGCGTCGATGAATTCTTGCTTTCTCGCCTAGTTAAAAAGTAAAATAAAAGAGTGGTTGGTTGGTCCGCAAAACGACGCACGAGGGTCTTGGGGTACGCACCACTAGTACGGGTGACCGTTGTTGAATGACTACGACTTCGCACCCTTCTATTCCGAACACTACGGTGTTCGTTTTTGTATTTTTTTTTTTGGGGGGGGAGCGAATTAACCGAGCTGCTCACATTCTAACGGAGTAGTAACGCCTTGTTGTCCGTCTTCTCGTCCGCCAATGACCGGGACAAGGTCACGAGAGTCAAACATCCCAATGGCCCGAAGGGACAGGGAGGAGATCAACAAATCGACGGCGAGTTGTGCAATGTTCGCAGTGGACACGACGGGCTGACTTGTGTGTGAGCGGTGTGAGTAATCAACCGATCTTGGGAACGGCAGAGACGCGACACTGACAATAACCAAAGTCTTCCCGTGTAGCTCAAAGGGAATGAATGGATGATAAAAGGACATTGTTGTAATCTTGAAAATGCGGACGCTGATATTAAGTCCCGTCCCAGGGCACGTGTTGGGCGTGGATGTATATTACCACGATTAATTTACAAATGATCGTGAACGTGAATGATTGCAGATGCGTTATTAGTAAGTAGAGCGTCCAATCGTCCAGAGCTCTCAGCAAGACGTTTTAGGTGCGAAAGGGAACTTGAGCTTCCCAGAGTAATCATATATCCCGTATCCAGGCTCCTCGCTATCAGAGTAGATGTGTGCGAACCAGCCAACGCCACCTCCCGTCACGTTCTTGAAGTATTCGCAGTGTTGATCAAGAAGGGTGAAATAAGCCTATGGCATAGAATATAGATTTCTCTGATTAGGATTTTTTTTTTATCGAGGCTGAGGATTAAAGTGTACTTACATGTTCGCTAGAGACGCTCGCGACGGCGTTATAGCTATTCGCTTTGACACCGGTCGAAGTTGCGGAGGGCCAGCCATTCTACAGGGAAGACTTTAGTGACATGTAGCATTCACTTTCGCGATGAAGCGCACCTCATCTAAATATATCTTCTTTCCCTCCCCCCTCTGAATGAACCAGTTCAAGTCACTGAGAACCAAAGGCCAAGCCTGGTCACCTAAGTCAGATGAGTTAGGAAGATGCCTCGATACGAGCACAGTGACCTGCCTGTCGTTGCTGACTGAGAAAAGAATGGTAACATATGAACATTGAAAAAGTCTACAGCGTCGAGCACGCTCTGCGCTCCCCCTCTCTCTGCATAACCGTATTGTAGCTCGCTGACAGTAACCGGGATGCCTAGGCTTGAGAGGTTGCTTTTGGCAGCCACTACCTGGGCGGCAAGTTGGGTGGGTGTGAGGACGTCATCAAACAACGGTTCAGAGCCAAATTGGACCCCGCGTGTAATAAACATGGCCTTTGGGTTTGAGTGAAGCGTTCCAAAAAGGCTGTCGCGTCGGCTCATCCAACGGTTTGAGCCGTCGAAGCCAAACTTGTCTCTACAGATAAGGTTGAAACTTTGGCGCATCTGACCTGGTGGCTCACCCAGATAAGAGCATGTACACCCAAGACATTATCCCAAGCCGCAGTGATAATGTCGTCGTAAAACCCATCGCGATCACATGCACCGTAGAGGCGAACATATCTAGCATGGAACGTATTGCGCATATTTGCAAAGTCCGTCTGGAGCTGGGATAGACTCTGACCTGGGAAATCGACACGATACGGTTCTAAGTCTCTCTGAACAGGGCGAAGACCGATTTAACCCACATGCGGTGACTTCATAGCTAAATCCGACAAATGCAAACTCGGTGGTAGGGTCACACCACCAGCCTTGGATATCGTCTGGACATGTGGAGGGCGTCTGGAAATTGAGAGCAGGGAAGCAGTTAGTGCTAGGGATGGGGGTTGATGAGATGGAGGTAGACGTTGGCGAAGCAGACGTGGTGTGTGTCGTGGTATAAGAGACGGTTGAGTGAGAGTGATTAAGGAAAGACTGAGAAATTTTAGAGGCGGAACCACGTTTTGTACGCGAGTCCTTTGGTAAAGTCGTTGCTAAGATCAAGACGATAATGAGAAAGGGCAGTAGAAACGGAACCATGGTTTCTACGGACGCCCGCAACCAAGCAGCCGAAAGGACCTCGACTCGCGAACAGAGACAGAGATTTAAACGGGCAAACTTATGGTACTTGAGGTTCAGGCCACGGACATTTAAAGTAGGACCGAGGAAATGAATATGCGACGGCCGAAAAACCATTTTGACTGGCAAGACCACGATTTATATAAGTCCCATTGCGTTTCGTTCCATGGCAATGTAATTTCCTACACGGGACAAAGAACCACAAGTCCGACCATCGGGTAACTAACACATCCACTTACCGATAATTAAAATATTCCCGGCAACACAAGCCCGGTTTCCGTTGCAAGGACTGCAGGTGAGTACATACCCTCAAAGATTGCTTGAATTTACGTGTTTTTGTTGGCCGGGAACAAGTGGCTACTACAGTAATCACGGCAGAAAAGTGGGGTCAATTCCCAAAGGTAGCATGGAAACATCTTTGAGGCGCGTCTTTCTCCACGTCTTCTGCTCAAGCTGCGTGGGAGAATATTAATGAAATTTTCTCAAAAGGGATAACGTTTTACCTACATCGGACAGTGCCTCTGAAAGCTCTAGTAAATTCATATGGTCAGGTGAATAGGTTCCGTTCTGACAGTGGTGCTCGTCAGAAAAAAAAAACGGAGAACAGAGGCTCATTGGACAGCATACCACGTCCTCGTCATCGACATCACGGAAGTGCAAACGTAAGTCTAAAGGTAATTTTGACGGTAGAATGAGAACATGAATAGGGGGCTTAAACGGGCGGTCGGCCGCATTCCGTGACGAAAGGCCCTGGGAGCACTTGAGAAGAAGTTCGTAAAGGTAATAAAGAAAAAGTCGGCACACCGTTGCGGCAGACAGGGCCAGGCGAATGTCTCGCCTTTTACCACGAGCTTTCGAGCCGACCATCACGAATAGCTCCCATATACAGTCAATGAGGTACACATATAAGCTGATACTTGATTGGGTAGAGAGTGCCGGGACGGCCACGAGCTATTATGGTGATCAATTCAGAAAAGTGTTACCACCAAGGTCGTTTCTCTTACGTAGGGTGGGGATAAAGCGTCGACACGCCAAATCCGAGGTAAAACAGTGACCGAGCTTGGTCGCCACTTCCAATAATCAGCATTAGCGTAGTCAGCGGCATCGCCGAGCAACATCCAGAACATTTCGTTATCGTCAGATTCTCGCTCCACAAGCTCCACAGGAAGGGTTCCTTCGGCAGAAAGAGAACGAGCATATACAAGGGCAGCTTGACGTTCTGTGGGAAGGGAGCCTCTTCCATGCCAGACGTAACAAGTTCCAAGTAAGGTTAAACAATAGCTAAAAGCGGAGCAGAGGTTTGAGACGTGCTTCGAAATGAAATGAAATATCAGCTCGAACGAACGTTGTAAGGTCGATCTGTGAACCGAACGAACCAATGGGTGCTCATCGATGAACAAGACACCATTCAATGAACGGACTTGATGCATAGTCGTGTTCTCGGCCGTCCAACGCGAACGAGTTCCCTAGCATTTTGTGTGAGACATCAACCCTACGTTACTTGGTTTGTTGATTAACTTACCTGCCGCGTGGCCAGTTGACCACCGAGCACGTGTACAAACTCTGCCGGTTCGCATCCTTGCCGTACATTCCACAGCTTCGTCCCGTAATGCCTGGCCATATCTTTAACCTTTCGCCGTTCACGTTCACCAATCTCGCTACGTCGTCCTTCCCAACTCCACACCGTCGTCTCGACCAGACCAGTAGCTTTCCTCTTACATCGATCCACGATGACCAACAATTCCGAGTCATAGAATATGTTCGTCTCATCCTTCACCCCCGTCGCAGTAGCGCCCGTAATCAACATCACATCCACGGAAATGCTAGTGACCTCCGTACTGGGTTGATGCTCAACGTACGGAACGAGAATCTCATCCAACTCGACATGCGCAGGTGGTTCGTCTTGTTCGTAGGCTGTGATCGAGCCTCAGGGAGCCTGATTAATACGAGCGATGACCCAAACTCACGTATCTTGACGACGACGTCGTCGTCGTCCTGTTGGTCAGGCGATACCTCCTCGTGGCGTACGTTTCTCGTTGACAGGTTGGATCCTCCGGGGGGCGTCGTAACGTTAGCTGAATACTTGTCAAAACTCGATCCGCGTTTCTCCATCGGCGGCGCTTCCAGCTCGAGCTGCTGTGGCCGCACAGAGCTTTCACTTGTGGCATCCACACCTGATGTTGTAGATCCTTGTGCCTCCTGCATCGCCTGCGCGACGTCCATGACCAACGCCCGTGCTCCCGTACTCGGAATCCGGCTTTGACGTCGCGGGGAGCGCGGTGACGCTGGGTGAGCCAGCGCTTGTGATGGTCTGTCTGGTGGCGGGAGTGCATCAAGCCCGGTTAAGCCAAAATGGGAAGGTGAGGGTTTCTTCTTGGCGTTGAGGGTCGAGGAAGAATCGGCCGATGTAACATTAATTAACGCTTGATCGGTGATATCAGGATTTGGTCTGTCCAATTTACTGATGGATGGGTGAGAGGGCGTGACGAGGGTGTGCGTAGAAGGTTGGTGAATGTGACTCGGAGCAGCCCCCTGAGTTGTAGCATTCCGAGACGATGGTTTACGAGTTGTTGCATTCGGCTTGGGCTCCCCTACGCCCCCTCCTGTCTCAGGTAGCAATCCACCTGCATGCTTCCTTTTACTCGCTTTCTTCGGCTTAGGTCTCCCCGTTGTAAGCTGTGAGAGACATCGATCACACAGACGAACGAAAGAAGAACGGAACCACGCATCAGAAAAGAAGGGTGAGGAGGAAGTAGCAATTAATCATTGTCGAGTGATATGGTGCACACTTAGGGACGTACATGAACTAAAGGTCTGCCCGATGGCGCAGGAAAACCCTCCACATCACTCCGCCGTCCGTGTCTGCCCGAACTTATCCCCGTACGATGACCCAGCTCGTCCACATCCTGCGTAGACGCTAGACCAGCAATTGACGAGCGTGAGCGAGGCGTGGTAGGCCGCGCATGGGGGTGAGAAGGTTCTGTAGTGGGGTCGTCACCTGTCTTCGTTGGCTTGATATATGAGAACATCGTGGACGAAGAGCCAAGGCCATGGCCACCCGGTGAAGCGGGAGGGGGTGTAGAGGGGCGCGAGGGAGTGGACAATGAAGGAAGTGAAGGCGCCTTGCGGACATACTGAGGCTCTATCACTCTCGATGGCTGCCCACCTGTAGGCTGGCGCTCGACCGCATGGGCGGAACGCCCGGTATGATCAACTTCGACCGCTCGCGCAGCAGAACGGCCAGTAATGTTCCGCTTTTCCAATGCACTGGTGGGACGTTCGCGAACCGGTTCTTCTGAAGTCGCCCACGATTTCCGCTGGGTGACATTCTTCTGCTGCCCGGATGACGTCGTGGCTGTAGGCGTCCATGACTTGCGAAAGTTTGTTGGTAAAGGCGCGGTCGCAAGCTGTGAAGACGATGATGGTGATGGTGATTCGGGCTTCCACCGACCGGTGACTGAGGATGAGGGCTTAGCCGACCCAAGTCTTCCGACCTCTGACGACGTAACCGAACCAGCCGCAGCGGCTTCGAGAGCACTGCTGGCTTTCACCATCGATTGTACAAACCCCCGGCCTTTGAGACGGCTGATACTGGGCGTCGGATCTTTCTCCTTGGGTGGGGAAAGGTACGGTGGGCGATGCTGCGGAGTGAGTGGCGCAGCCTTATTGGGTGTGGAGGGAGCTTCCGGTCGGGGGAGAGACGGTGTAGACGCAGAAAACGTTGGAAGTTTGACGCTGAACGCATGAGAAGAAGGTTTCGCGACTGCGGGTTTTCTAGGCGTAGGTGATTTGGGAGAATGGTATTTGGTGGGCGACTTTGACAGTTCGCAGGCAAAGGCTGGTGGCGGTGAGCACGCACCGGGATTCGGAGTGCGAGGCGAGGCGGGAGTGTGCGGAGAGATTGGACGGGACAGCGACTGCAACGCCGGAGGCGAGAACGTCGTGGCACGTGTCGGATTAGGTGCACGGGTGGGCGTGCTCACAGTACGTGACCGAGAAGCATCACGCTCAAAGGATAATTTGTTGGCCTGAGGCGACGACGCAGCTTGTTCGACGTGTTGAACGTATCGTTTGAGTGCTGTGGATGAAGCGCCTGCGTGCGATTGACGAGATGACTCCCTCCCTAAGAGGTGATTGTTGGTCGAAACAGTAAAGGGGTCCGCATTCGACGATGCTTGGAAATCCTTCGCAATGGGAGAGCGACCTTGGGTAGATTCTGCAGGGATTTTGACATTGAATTCGCGATTCGGGGTAGGAGAATCGACTTTGCGCCCTTTTGAGGCAAGCCCAGGCATTGCTATGCCCCCTCGCCCAAACACCGGATGGGGGGCCGTGGAAGAGTCGATATTCCGCTGCTCGAATAACGTATGGTCGGTGGCATCCTGCTGGGGCGCATGCTTGTTTAATCGTGGGCCCGTCGCACGACCACCGATAAAGGCGGCAAGGGAGACGGGGGCAGGAAGAGATGAATGGCCAACAGTCTGGGAACGCGAGGATGGATGGCCAACAGGTTTTTGGAGAGTCCCGGCTTGCTCGCGATGGCGATCATTGCTTGACCTCGCACTCTCGAGGACACCAGGACGAGATGAGGTGTGGGGAGGGGTATCAGAGACTACTGCATACGCACATCGGCTGGGTCAATCGCCGTATGGGCTCGCGACCGACAAAGAGAAATCATACCGACAGCAGGATCAAGCGAGGTGCGACCAAGGCCAGTACTACGACGCACTCGAGCGAGACGGGAGGCAGCAATCTCCTGCTCAAGCTTGCGATGTTCCTCTTCTTCATCTGCATCAACCTGACGTTGTATTGCGCGGATCTTCTGTGCCCATTCTGCAAGGCCTGGTTCCGCGGGTTTGCGCGAAGGATTTGTTGGGAGTTCCATGTCGCGAAGAGGGTCGATGTCGTCTTTAATAATCACAACGGGGGTACTAATCCAACTTGCCGCCGCCACCGACACAGGGGTGTAGCGGCGTGGCCAAATTCGGAAGCCTCCATGAGTGTTCTCCAAGTCAAGTGACATTTACATGTGTACAGCGATCGCAAAAACAGTACTATCCTAACGTTAACTAGTCCGGGTACGCATAATAAACACAGAGAATGTCAAGGTGAGACGTTAGTCAGAATAACAAAATGACTGTCAAGAAAATCAATAGCCAGTTGTGGTGGTTATAAACGCATGCCACAGCGGGAGCGGTTGAATGCACCACTAAAGTGATTACGCCAATGACAAGTATACTAAACATTAGGACCACACTAGTCCGAAAGTTGTCGAATTCTCGCTGGATGTAATGGCCTGTGGATCGTATGCGAGGGTAATGTTGTAAGCCTCTTTAGTACAGTTATCACACGAGATATCCAGCTGTAATGAACTGCGGTAAGAGGGAGATAGCATTGTCTCTGGTGACTTGTCCCGGTATGGTTCTGGATAGAATATAAATGACCCAGAGCGCAGAGTTGACTATCGCTGGCTGGTGATGAGCGTTTGGAGCAGTCATGTGATTTAGGAATTAAGAGTTGCCACTTTGCTACCTAATTTAGGTAGGCCTTCTCTTCTAATGGCATACATATACATATATAACTTGAAACCCTTACAACGCGCATACATCTCCACCCTTTGATGATGAATGTCGCCAAACACCTCGACTATAATCTTGGACAACCTTGCACCGACAGTCCAAATCATCAGCTGGGTACCGCGGCGGAATTTCGCCCTCCCGACAACTTTTTAGATGTTGCTCCATCTCCAGGAAATATTAAAAGATCCTCTTGTGCAGATTCAATTCCATACACCTGGCTTAGGGCTGCCAGTGCTGGCATCGATCCCGACATAGTTCCCGGTCGAAATTTGCTATCGAGCCCGCTGAGGGACCGGAGGAGTTCTTACCCACCACCTCATGCTAAAGACATGCCTCAATGCCCCTCGGCCACTGCCAACAAAGAGAACCTTTCAACATCTTTCCCTAAAGAGAGCGGGCGCACAATAGCGGCCCAGAGGGTGATTGCTACCCGCCCTCCGCCCGTCCCTGTCCCCATCACTCACTCGCACCGACCCGGTCCGTTCATCCCATCTGGCCTGCCGCCCATGCAGAGCCTTCTTTCCCTGACCCTCCACGGCCAGCCCATCAGTTTCGACCTGAAGACTCTCGATGACGACCCGGGCTCGATTATCCATCTACTCAGCGCTACGTCAAGTGACCGTGATAAGTGGATGATCGTAGGTGCATTTTACAGGCGCAAGGGCAATATCCACGCCGCATTGATTGTGGTCACCACCATGGTAAAAGGTTAGTGGGAATAAACATCCTGTATTTGGTGCTTCGGTGAACTTCAGCAACACAGTTCTCAACGACCTGGGGCTCAAGGAGTACGACATGAGACCGGCCTTCCTGATGCTCTCCAGTTGCCATACTCAATTATGGAGGCAAACGCGTGCTCCGGACGGCTACGAGACAGAGACATCTGCCGCACATCTCGACAAGTCTCGCCGCTGGTTGCAGCTTGTATACGGTCCAATGAATCCTGAAACCACATCACGAGACGATTCTGACGTGCCGCGCGCCCTTGCCCCAGTTGGCCTTACGCGTAGGCAGACCCATGACGTTCCGTCTGTCCACGCAAACGCTAGTTGCGACATGACGCGAAGATCTGGAGCAAATACGGAGTGTGGTTTAGAGGTGCTGCGTGATCGTCAGGCACTCTATGCTGAAGAACTCGCTAGCACCCGGGAAGCAAAGCGACGCCTCGAGAATGAAGCCACCAACGAACGTGTGATACGAAGACGGCTCGAACGGGCGTTGCGTGACGTCCAGACAAAACTCACAAAAACGCAGCGGCGCGCCGATGACGCCCATGCGCTTGTGCGCATGGAGGCCAACTCCAGGAGGAGGTGCGAGCAGGCGGTTGCTGAGGAGCGATCAAAGCGCAGGATGTTAGAGGAGCAGTTCAAGAGACAGGCCCAAAATGCGAGGCCGCTGCTCGAGGGGCTCAATGGACTGTTCCAGAAGGTGGGAGGATAGGTAAACAGTGACGCGTTTATAGGAACTGCCCCTGGTGGGTTGCACACGATCATGGCCTACGAGATCCACTCCTAACGGTGACTAGTATAAGGCAGTGTGACTTGCGTAATTGTTCGCCTCTAAGATGAGTAAACTTCCACGTAGAGATACAATCATATGACACCCCGTCAAGTCGTTGACTCAGAAGATATCGACGATCCCACGAACGGACGAGATAACCGCAACAACCTTGCTCTCAAATGAAAGTAGGTCACCCTTCTGCGTAGCTACTAGCTCAGTCGCACCCTTGTTCCCGTTGCGGCACAGGAGCTCCCTGAGATTGGTGGAGGCCAGCGCGATGGCTTGTGGTTGGGAAATGCGCCCGCCAGATTCCAATGCAATCTAAGTAAACGCACATGATGTAAGGTGATGGAGGTGGAATAGGGGGGGAAGAGCCGCACCCAACCGAGATCGAAGCGTGTTGCAGGAACACTACACGGCTCCACGGCTCCGACACCTACGGTCACACCGTGTTCCAAGAGCCGCAAGACAGCGCTCTCTGCAGACAGCGGCGGACCCGGTAATCTAAGTACAGTGTATTCAATGAGTTTGATTAAGGGAAGCATATACACTCTACTGCAACTCACATGCGTTGCTGTTGCCAGGTCTTGGGGAAGGACCGTGCGGGGACCAACACTACCCCTACCCCAGCTTCCGCCAGTTCTGATGCGAGGAGGTGGGCCTCGGTGGCTCCAGTGATAGTCAGACGGAGCGAGTATCCGGTATGTGTCTCAAATTCACGCTTGAGTGCTATAAGCGTCGCGATCACATCGGCGCTGTGGGTTTCGACTACAAGCGGTATACGACCCTGACACGTCGTATGAACAAAGAGCAATACGCATTCGAGTGTGCAATGAACGCGCACCTGGACAGCGTCTGCCAAGCGCATCGACACCTCGTCATTTTCTCCGTGTGCATGTGCGGCATAAAGCCATTGACGCAGTGCTGCGATTTGCGTGCTTACGCTGGGCTGCCCGGCACCATGCAGAATAGAAACGTGCAAACCAGTCACGTCCTCATGGACTGCGCCATGCTCAAGTTTGTGCCTGGCACCGAGGGAAAATTCTACGCCGAGACCACTGAGGAAGCCATTATGGCTCGGGGCGGTGATCCCACGCGTGACACCTGCACGATAGGCCAATCTGGGAGAAAAAGGAATCGTTGTCGACGGACTCTGGACGACGAGACAATCAAGATGACGAACAATGCATCACGACCGGCAAACTGTAGCCCATCAACTGCGCGGACAAGAAGTTGCTCAGCGGTTGGGGACACGGGATCAACTAGCGGATCGAAGACGTAGCCGTCCCGAGTGGAGGACTCGCTTTGAATTTCCGAGAGACCCAAGGCAGGGCCGTATGATACCAGACTAGGGCTTATAGAACCCCCCTGTAGATCGATTATGCGCACGTGGTGATCATGACCCTCCGCGAGTGTGGCAGAGCACGAACTCTCGGTGCCGACACAAGCAATGCTGCCGTTACGCACCACCGCGACGCCAGAATTGATGTTCTGTGCCGCAAATACGTCTCGAATACGGTTACCCTCGACTTCGGGCAGGAAAATATTTTTCACATTTTTGAAAATTACATCGCCCACGTGAGACTCGTCAGGCAGAAGGGGGGGAAGGCCCTCATAACTAATAGCTTGAGCTGCCTGGTGATCGAAATTCGGGACCTTCGGCACGCTCTGTAAGGCGTTGGGTTTCCGAACAATGCAAGGAAGTTCGAGTTGGGCAATTCCGTCAATGTAAACTTGCGTCGGAGTGGCACCAAGGGCAAGTGGGTGACTATCCCATAAGACCAGATCTGAAAATTTTCCTAAGGTTTGCTGCAAATAATAGAGTGAACCAGCATACCTGCGTCCCAACCTGCAATGAACTTTATTGACTGAGTAAATATCGAAACATTTAAAAACTCCAACCTTCCTTGATATATCCGATACGATGACCGAGGCCAAGCACTTCAGCTGGTTGAGTAGTCACGGCGCCCAATGCGAGATTCTCAGACAGGCCATAATAATGGGCTTGCTGAGCCTCAAACAACAGATATCTAGAATTTAGGATTGGGTGGTCGCTCTGTGGAAAAACATCTGTGGTCGTCTGTGGATAACATCTGGACATACCTTAAGGACAACTTTGATACCATTTTCGGCCAAGATACGTGGAGCAAATTCGGAGCCACGATATGCCTCACGCTTATATCTAGGAAGGAGGAGCATTTAGGGTTATCCACAACACGAACTGAGGTAAACACACCTTGCCTGCGTGGCAAAGATAGCAGCAGCGGGCGGAGGGCCTACAGCGACGATCGATGGTCATGTCATTGGGGCCAGACGAAGTAAACCTTACCGTGTGCCCTCTTCAAAACATCCGGAACAAGGTAGGCCTCATGAGCATGGTGAACAGCAGCGAGAGAAAATTTAAATTCGTTGGAAAGCTGGCAACAGTGTCAAGACAATAATTACTGGGCCTTCAGTATCGCGGTTCCTTACTCGGATCAAGTCATCCAGGTCAACCGCCTCATAGCAGTGGGTTTGGACCTGCGTTACCACCCATCTAGTAAGTGATCGAAAAAATGCAGAGCCTTACCTTAACCCGCCCGCGCAATACGTCAACCAAGGATTCCCATTGCAAGTCTTCGGGAAACTCGCCAAGGCCTGACCACTGGCCAGAGAGCGCCTGCCTGCAATACGCATCTTGCTTCTCCTTGATTTGGCGAGCTAGATCGTACCTATTCCGTACCACCTTGAATTACGTCACATGAAGGATGAGATGGTATGCCCACGCCTGACGGAATGCCCAAAATGTGTCCATGCGCGTTGCACCATACACACGACCTAATGCAAGGATGAGGATGTCATCTTGTCGGTCTGCATTTCCAACTCACTCGGATTCTCCCCTGGTGTTACGTCTGAGTTCGCTACTGCAGGGGATACAAATGAAGGACATACCACAAGCCTGCCTAAATAAACCCAAATCAACGCGAACTGATTACAATGATGGAAAGATGGCGCACTTAATGTGCCTCCATGGGACGGTCACGGAAGAAGGATGTGATTCATTCAACTCATACGGAGGCTCCAAAAGCATCGCGGTGGGTGACAGTTCCGTCGTCTTGCGTAACTTTATCGTGAAGGCTTGCCCACCTATATGAGCAATCAGACACACTCGACTATACCAGGGAGCAACTAGCCGATTGCATTCGCAGAACCAGGAAGGATAAGTGCTGTTGTTACACCCCCGGCTATGGAAAGTAAATAAGACTCGTCGTGAGTATTCAATCCATCGAGAGACCGTAGCCATGGTAGGATAGGGCCATTATGGGAGTTTGTGTCACTCGAGCCAGAAAGAGCAGGGGTAGAAAACACCCCGAGATGGGAGTGTGCATCGACGATGCTTCATTTGTAGAATCAAGTCAGCTCTGCTCGGGAAACCTTGAGAACGCTTACCCCGGCGTGACCCATGCCCCTTGAGCGTGCACGATATTGATATTACCTCGAGCGTGAAGTCGTTCGATAGCCTTCACGTCTAAACTACCGACGCCTTTGATGACACCTTTGTCAAAATATACGTGTCCCTTGACAACTTCGGTTCCATTGTGACCGCCAGTCCATATGCGCGCGCCGAGGAGGAGCGTGGCTCGTGTACCTGGGACATAGCGATCTGATCTTCTGCGCTTGTGAAAGCCTGGAGAAGGGCCAGGTACAAGGTGGAGTGCATGACAGCGGGCGAGGTTTCTTTCGGCGTGGATAGGGACTGATGAAATGTGAACCGAAGACCAAGAGGAGGCTTGGAAAGAGTAAAATAACTGGAGAGTTATAAGGACGGCCAAAGCAAAGGCGATGAATCCACGGTGAATAGAGGCAATCGGCGTGTATACCGGAAACAGGGCTTGAGCCATGGTCGCCCCGAAAAGGGCCGTAAACGTAATTAACTCTAAAATAGATATTTGATAAGTGAAATTATTAATAAGTAAAAATACAATACAACTATATAGATATCCGGTATCTACCGAGTGGCAGCAAACTTTGATTTGGCAAACACACGAAATCTCTTCCGTCACTCTCTCAAAAAATGGCCACAGTACAAACACTCCCAAAAGACGTCTCAAGGCTCGGGCAGGAAGTCAAGCTATTCGGAAAGTGGGATACTCAGGAGTGCGTCATCAATACCCCGTTTTTGCTTTGACAAACAGACAGACTATCTCGCCTTTGCAGTGTCGAGGTTAAAGACATCTCGCTAACAGATTACATTCAAATTCGCCATGCCGTCTATCTTCCTCATACTGCCGGACGATATGCCAAGAAACAGTTCAAAAAGGCCCAGATGCCCATAGTTGAACGGCTCGTGGACAGGTTTGGCCAAGATATCTCTGCCCCATGTACTAAATTCATGCATGCGCTTTCAGTCTGATGATGAAGGGTCGCAATAATGGAAAAAAGCTCCTTGCAGTCCGCATCGTTGCACATGCATTCGAAATTATCCACCTCCTCACAGACCAGAACCCAATCCAGGTCACCCGATTTCTTTATCTTTTACGAGTTGTTTCCTTAACCTCTTCCCGATGTCCAGGTCCTTGTTGATGCCATTGTTAACACTGGTCCTCGTGAGGACTCTACGCGTATTGGCTCTCAAGGTACCGTGCGCCGTCAGGCTGTTGATGTCTCACCTCTGCGAAGAGTGAACCAAGCAATCTCACTTCTAACTATCGGTGTATGTCCAACTTTGCAATTCTCCTGTCCACGTACGCTTATTTTGTCGCTTTTTTAGACACGTGAATCTGCATTCCGCAATGTTAAATCTGTCGCGGAATGCCTCGCAGATGAACTGATCAACGCAGCAAAGGGTTCTTCAAATTCGTATGCAATCAAGGTTTGTCATGCTCGTATTCGAATTGAATTCCTATTGTTCACATCCAGCTATGCAGAAAAAGGATGAACTCGAGCGTGTCGCCAAGTCAAATCGGTGAATGTCCGTTCACACGGAAGATGCAGTTGTTGCGGCACTTTCTTCCTCTCTACCCATTTCTTTTTTATGCCTCATCCGCATCCTGGCCTGTATATGCATATGCATGTTTCTATATCTCGTCCATATGCCAGTCTTAGGACAGCCCGCGTATGATCCTTAGGCAAGCACAGAATGACACGTTCCCATGCAGCAGTCTTAAAATTATAGATTGATACACGTGTGACATGGTGGCACGGGCAGATCCTCGGAAATCCTCTTGAAGGGTCCGTGCGAGAATTAGGAACACATTAGACATACATGATAAGTTTCATGCTTAGATAACATTCAGCTGTCCGGAATTTGGAGGCCCAGAAATTCGGCGTTAGGAGCGGGGTTGTGCCTGTGGGGATATCCATACACCATTGCAAAGGTGTGCCCTTGTTTTCTGGAAAGATAAGTGCGGCGTGGCGCCACGCGTGATCGTAGCAGGTGGTCCATATAGGCAATGGCGACTTGCGTGCAATTGGCGGCGCCATACTAATTCTATCCCCTTCCACTAAATTTAAATATTTGGCACCAGGTTCGGTATACACGGTCTGTCTAAAGTGGGGTTCCAGCGCACCGCAGGTCTAAATACACTTACATACGTACAATACAAGTATCCACGCCCCAGGTTAAAAAGTTTTCCTTACTCGTGCATATTCGGGGGTATTGACGCCTTTTGGAGCATGGAGCATGACTTGACATGACTTGTCCATATTTCCGGTTTTTATCTCTTTATTGAATTTGCTCTATGTGGCGCCCGAGAATGTCGGGCCAGTTAGGGTCTTCCAAGGTCCGTTCCCAGAATCCCCTTCTTCCCCCCCCTAAAAAAAAAAAACCTCCGATGGGCCCCCAAACAGTGCCCTCACGCCCTGTTCATTAAAAAAACAGAATGTTCGGTTTTGCCAAGCCCCAAATTCAAAGTTTGTGTCAGTCATGGAATGTACGATGACAGGGAAGACGTATGTATTTAGGCGCGCGAGAATCACCAATATGATTTCCTTGCCAAAGAGTGAAACGGTCGCGACGGACAACATACAATTCGAAGGAGTTGGAGATGGTGGTGAATGGCAACCCATTCTTCTATTCCAGGTTACTCTACTGTACAACTGAACGAAACAAGAGGTGCGATGTTGACAAGTCGCCGGAGCGAGGGCCTCGGGGCTCGGAGATGTTGCGCACCATGGGCACGTGGGATTCGGTGACACGCTACCCACAAGCACAACTCGTTGCTACGTCCCCATTGCATGAGGGGGTATGGGAGAATGAGAAGACATGATGCGGGAACTATTACACAGGTGTAGGATATGCCAGAGTATGATAGATAGATAAGCTGGCCTAGTGCAGGAATAGGAGAAATTGACCTGATGGGCATGCCCGGACCGATTTGGTAAACCTGCCCACATAAATGGCGCAGCCTTCGGTCTGGCAATAAGCGAATAAATAGGATATGTGCCATGTGGAGCGAAAGATTCGGGTGACCGACAAAGCAAGGACCACCGATCCACGATAACGCATCGGCCGCTTTGCGCCGCGGGGGGCTAGGTGTCACAGAATAGGGGCAGCTGGAAGAATGCCACCTGGTGGCAAGTCAGATGCTGCCGTCTTTTCGATCTGGGGGGAGGGGGGGGGAGGGCAATGGCTAGAGATGCCTCCGGTGCAGTCCCGCACGTTTCACCAGTCGCCATTGTGATGCTTCCACCCAAGAACTTCACGACCAATAACCAGAATACACCAGAAACTATCGACGCTGTGTGAGAGGACGGGAGGAAGATGATGGCTCAGGTTTTGGGACGACGCCGGCGTAGCCTATGTAACCGATCTCTCGACCGAATTCTTTGATCATTGCCTTTCCCACGAGACACACCCAGCCCAAACCTTCACCGGTGGAGGGGGCACCAGGCCAGAATAGTTCCCCTTCTTCGTCCTCAATGTCGGGTTCATATTCCTGATTATGTGAGAGGGACGAGTGGATGATACGCGTAAAGGTAATCGGAAAGTGGTCCGATAAAGTGCGAAGCGTCAAACGCAACTGGGACTGTCTCATGCAATGAGACGCCCACAACACGTCTTTGGTCAGGGTTCTAAGTGTATGTGTGAATGCAGCCGAGATCTCCACTGAGACAGAGTTAGCGACGGATGGTGGAGGGCGGCCTAGACGGAATAGCTGCTCTCGTGAGCGAGCTGCGGGATTAGGTGTGGGTCGGGGAGGCACGGTCGAGGTGGAAGTATCACCTGCTGCAGTTGGTGTGTCGGACGGGCGACTTGTTGGCGTCGAGTTGGCGCTGCTTGTTGCGACGATACTTGCCGGGGAGGGAAGCATCGGCGGGGTGGACTGCGTGACCGTAAGTGGCGTTCCAGAAGCACTCCCAGGAGGGGCGGAAATGTTTTCAACAAGCGCTCGGGCCTGATCCATCAACTGGTCCATTTCCCTGTCGGCAATCTGTTTGGTGGCGAAGACAAACATGCGTGTATGAATGAAGGCCTCGATCATAAAACTGGCGTGGATGGGGCCCGGTGAGCGTGAGGTATGGGAAAAGTGGAAATACTTACATGAGTCCAAGGAATGCCTTTTCGCGTTCGCTTGACGCATTCTCGGCTGTCCACTTGTTCCTAGTCCAGTTGAGGAAGGCTTCCGCTGTTTGCCATGAGCCAGTTATGCACGCGTCTTTGGAATAGTCAGTAGTCCATATAGAATACGTGAAGCAGATGAGGGCGTCGAGAAGTTCAAGACGGGCAATGAGGGCACCATGCTTATGATATGGAGAATTCGGCGGAGGCGGATTTGGAAGTGGACGATATTCCTTATGTTGTGGAGAGAAAGTAGACCAATGACGAGCGTCCCCAGAGTATTTGAGCATGCGGCCATAGTTGTGATAGCGGTCATGGAGCTCATTGAATATTGGGTCACTTCGTTGAAGGTTCTTCCGGGGGCGTTGTATGGGTAAGGAATGCAGAGAGGAGGGGGGGAAGGGGGGAAGACGGGACGAAGAAGTGGGAGGTGTGGGGTCATCACGTAGCTCGCCCTCCTCTGGCTCAGACCGGCTTGGGAGTTGTGCCTGATGACGAATATACTTTTCGGGGTGGTCGTCTACGCGCGTGCGCTTCACGGGATCGTATGGGTGAAGCGCCTCGAGCTTTCGTTTCGCAGGAGGTGCAGGGGAGGAGGGTCTAGAAGCAGGCGGCGATGGAGGGAGATTTGGTGGAAGCGGAGCTGAGAGTTCGCCGAGGATCTAGAGAGGGCGATGTCAATTAGCTACAAGAAGGGCTAGAGGGCAGAGGAATAAGCTAGAACCTCCAAGTTCTTTAACAACTGACTCCTTGAGGGACTGGGAAAGACAGGGAAGAGATTGAGATGATGACGCCAATAGGATGAAAATGATGGAAGTTACCGCTTGCGATGCTTGTGGTTGATGGTTGATGGCAGCGAAGAAGAGGAGGAAACAAGAGTAGCAGAGGGGGACATTCTGGAGGAGGAGATAAAGGAAGAGAAGAAAAGGGAGGATGGTGGGTGTAAGGGAAAGAGAGGGAGAGGGAAAGTGTGTGCCGGGGGCGACAATGTGAGCTCAATCGAAGGTCTAGTCCAATCGCCACTCGGCTGTCCACTGTCAGCCGACTTGCTGGGTTCTCAGTCTCAGTCAGTCAAGTGCAGCATACATCCGGTTTTTACGTTTCCGTTTCGTTTCCACTTGGATTTACTGTACTTGCTTGTCCGTCCCCTCGGCCCACACATACACTCCTTAGCCCCGACCCCCCGTCTTTCCACCACACAGCATCATCGGCTATTATTCTACCTCCCAAATATTGCCAAAGTGCGGGCGCTCAATGAATTCCTTTCTTAGATGGCCGAGGACGTTTCTACGACCACAAGTTTGAAACGCCCAGCCCCCCGATCCTTGGTTTAACGCTAGGCACAACCACAATGGTTCGTTGATTTCGGGTTAACTGACAGAGACCATCGTAATCGTACTCTGGATCTTTTGTTCTTTTTGTGTCTGTGCCAAACACCTTTACCAATACATTACCTTTATTTTAATGCACTGTACCTTTGTCAAATTCATTTTGTTTTAAATGTTGCAAATTTGTCCTAGTGTAGCCCTTTGGCGAAACATCCGCAGCGTTGGAAGTTTGGTCTTGAACATAATAGATATATTCAGACAATACAGAGATAACGATTGGATGCTACTCAGTCAGTATGTGGCAGTGAGAAGGACGGTCATGGGCATGGGCCAAGTTGTGCATGTGCCGGCATACACGGGGTATTGGGGAACCGCGACCGGCTACTGTACGCGTCCACGTCTTCGGAATTCACCGGAGAGTTTCACCCGATCATTCGCCAGCACCGTTCCGGAACGGAACTGACACCCGTGGTTGGCACGCGTACACCTACAACCCAACGACGGGCAGCCGTGCCACTGCAGTGGCGTCGTGCCAACTTTTACTGCGAGTGACAACGAAGCAACAGCCATGACTAAATGGTCTCACATCTCCCCCTCCCCTCGAAAATTTACCGCAAAGCTCATTCTAATCTTCGCCCTGCTCGCTGGACTCCAGCTCTATTTCATCCGCGACAGCTTTCGCGCCCTGTTTCACAACCTTGTCCAACTTCCATTACACGCTGAGCAATCTCTTGCACGTTGTGCCTCCTTAAAACTATCTGCAGGCCCCCCGACCGGCTTTCATAACCGGTCACAGTCAGACCGTTTCGTACCTGGTACAAAACCGACACTGTTGCACAACGCCCGTATCTGGACAGGCGAGAACAATGGAACTCAAATCCTTCTTGGTGACATCTTTATCGATAAAGGTATCATTCAAGGCGTTGGAAATGTGAATCTCAGCACTTTTGTACGGGAGATTAATGCCATGTTGGCCCTTGGGGACCTTGACGTTGTAGATGTACACGGTGCTTGGGTTACCCCGGGGTGCGTATGCCTTGAGTTCGATGTTTGTCCAAGCTGGTGGTATTGATTAGCTGCAAAACAGCATCGTCGACCCGCATTCACACCTCGGTGACGCATCCTCACCCGCACTCAATGGTGCGGATGATAGCAACTCCTTTAAGGGAACCATTCAACCGTGGCTTCGTTCACTTGATGGTCTCAACACACACGACGATTCTTATGCCTTCTCGATTGCTGGTGGTGTTACGACTGCTATCGTGCTACCCGGCTCTGCAAATGCCATCGGTCAGCTCCCACTTTAGTTTGTCAAACCACTCCTGGCTAATTCCTTTTGAAAGGTGGCCAGGCATTCACGATCAAACTACGTAAAACAGCAGAACGCTCGCCAACCTCGATGCTACTCGAGCCTCCTCACGATATCAACGGTACCGATCATAGCAGTAGCCATATACCATGGAGACAAATGAAGTGAGTTGCACCCAGATTGGATTTAAACCTGTTTTTTTCATATCAAGTCAGACACGCATGTGGTGAGAACGTCTTTTTGCATTTGAGAATAATATCTTTTCATCATCGTTCTGGATGCTGTAGGAGAAAACCCTAGTGCGTTCTTTAATGCCTTTCCCCATGTTTGTCTACGTTCCTTAATCTGTTTGCTTTAGGTCTCGCCTATGGTGATACTCGTATGGACACTTTGTGGGCGCTCCGACAGGCGTATGTTTAGTTGAAATGTATTATTAATGAGTTGGTGAACGAATTTTCTACAGATACGATACGGCGCGTCGAATCAAAGAACAGCAGGATGCGTACTGCAGCGCCGCTCTTGCGGGACGATGGGCTGATTTGGGTGAATTTCCGGAGGACTTGCAATGGGAATCCCTGGTTGATGTCCTGCGAGGAAGGGTCAGGGTATGCGTTTCCCTGTACATTCCGCACCAAACTATCGTTGATTATTTACTTTTTCAAGGTTCAGACACACTGTTACGAAGCCGTCGATCTGGATGATCTGATACGAGTATGGATATTTAATTGCCGAGATACGAGGATGGAATCTGATGACGGCTGTGCCATAGCTTTCCAATGAGTTCAAGTTCCCAATCGCGGCAGTGCACCATGCGCATGAGGCATACTTGGTTCCGGACGTATTGAAGCGGGCATACGGTATGGAGTACCGCGCCCGGATGGCCGCTGAAAAAACGTAGCTCACTTAGCACAGGACATCCCCCAGCAATTGCCATTTTCGCCACGCTTGCAAGGTAGTTACTGTTCAGCCACTCCGCTGGTTGCCCTTATCAACCAGAAACGTTCTTTCTCTTAAAGATACAAGCGAGAAGCGTACCGAGGCTCTGAGTTCGCTGCGCGAATCCTGGCTGAAAATGGCCTCAAGGTCGTCGTCAAGGTGGGTATGAGTATATGCACTCCAGTCCCTAGTAGTGGCGTGCCGTCTTGTGAATTAATGAGCATTGCAGTCCGATCATCCGGTTCTCAATTCCAGATACCTGATGTATGAGGCACAGCAAGCGCACTACTACGGCCTTCCGGCTAATTTGGCACTGGCCGCCGTGACAACCCTTCCGGCTGAGGTCCTTGGATTGGAGCACCGTATCGGGCACCTAAAGGAGGGTAAGTGCACACATTACGGCAATTGTAAGTAAGCAGTATGGATCATTCATGACTTTGCTGTCCCCCAGGCTGGGATGCTGGTGAGTCCGCGATTTGCAGTCCCGATATGGACGGCGCCTGATGTTGACGGTTCACGGGGAGATTTGGTTGTTTGGGACAGCCACCCATTAGCGCTCGGCGCCACACCGTCTCAAGTTTTCATTGATGGAATCCCCCAGCTAGGCGCACCCCATGTCGTTCCCAAGCCTGAAACATTCCAAGAACCTCCAAAGGTACCCAACTTTGACCGTGAGGCAGAAGCAGCAGTCGCTTTTGAGGGTCTCCCACCACTTCTTCCCGAACGAGCCTCTACCGGCACCATCCTGTTCACGGGTGTCAACAATGTCATCATTCCACGCCACGGAAAACTCGCGGAGGCATTTTCCGCAATGAACAATGAAGCTGGCGTCGCAGTTGTGCGTAACGGTGACATAATTTGTTACGGTGCAACAGCTACTTGCTCCCTTAACGACCTCACCGATGGCGAGCGAGTTCACATCGTGGATCTAGAAGGTGGCGCCATTTCTCCAGGACTCTTGACGTACGGTTCCCCGCTTGGCCTCCAGGAAATCAGTGCCGAGCCATCAACCGGTGACGGGTTGGCCTCGGACCCGCTTACTGGACGGGTTCCCAAAGTTGTAGATGGTGACTATTTCACAGCTCGAGCCATAGATGCATTGCAATTCGCCGGTCGCGATACCCTGTTCGTCTGTCGTCATCTACTTTCATGGCGTGCTGGCTAACGTGTCCTCATTTGTTTTAGGCTGGCATACCGCGCCGGTGTTACCAAGGCTGTCGTCGCCCCCGTTCATGACGGCCTTTTTGGCGGTTTGAGCGTGTCTTTCTCTACCGGCGCGGCCCACAAGCTCGCCGATGGGGCGGTCATCCAGGAGGTCACTGCGTTGCACGTTTCAGTTGGTCACTTTGGCATACGGCCGAGCATCAGCACGCAGATCGCAGCGCTGCGTGAACTGCTGTTGGCATTGCCCGATGACAACATTATTACCAACTCCCCGAAACCCTTCAGGGATGCTGCGAGGGTCCGTCCATATCTCATCTAGTATACACTGATACGCTGAATCTCTATCAGGGTCTAATTCCGATCGTGGTAGAAGCACATAATGCAGACGTGATCGCCACACTGATCCTGCTGAAGAAGGAAGTGGAGGAGAAAATAGGCGCAACCATTCGCATGACAATCACTGGCGCAACGGAGGCGCATCTCCTTGTGGAGGAAATAGCAAAAGCGAATGTTGGCATCATCTTTAAACCGTCTCGGCCATTTCCCACCACGTGGGAACAGCGGAGGGTGTGAGTACTTGCGATTGGGGCAGGATTCTTCATTTTAACATGAAAATTTCACAGGCTTCCCGGTCCCCCACTTTCCGGAGAGACGGAATTTGCGCTCTTCCTTGCACACAACGTCACTGTCGGCATTGGCGTTGAAGAAGCGTCAAGCGCGCGAAACACGCGTTTTGACGTGGGATGGGTGCGCGTGCTGATCAATTTTTTTTTTTCTTTCGTCCTAACTCCGCGGGGAATTGATGGTTGGGATCACATGTAGGCAGCATTGGAAGCAGGTGGTCGTATCTCGAAGGTTCAGGCACTCGCACTAGCGTCCACGAACCTCGAACGGCTACTGGGTTGCGATACAGGAGTATCCTTGGGCACTTCGGACCTCGTTGCGACGCGAGGTGGGGATTTGCTCTCGTTTGAGAGTAAGGTTGTCGGCATCATATCACCGAGGCGGGGGTCTGTGGACCTGTTCTAGAGATGTCGATGCATTGCCTCGCGTTGCCAGGCCAGCAGATTCTCTGGACAGTGTTTGTAGTGCGATCGACACATATTAATTAAACCCGTGACTCTTTATATAATCTGGTCGTCTATCGTACTGCCTGCGTGCAGCGAATGAGGCGTAGTGAGTCGTTGACACGCCTCATCACATGCATCACCAACCATACCTCGTCCCTACGCTGGTACCCGTGCATCCCGGCTGTTGCCGGTCCTTTGGTCCCCTCTTCAAGCTTCAAGGCTCAGTAAAGCTACCCGCAGGACCGTGGGTTCTATAGGCACTGTTGTGAGATAGTGAAAATTTGATTTGTTCAAAGCCACATAGTTAGCGATATACATTGTTAAGGGATTTATCAATGTGCGTGATGTGTGTTCGTCCAGAACAAACTTGAGTGCTGGATCGCAACTGCGCGCGTGGCCAAATTAACAGTGAGAAGTAAGATGCAAGGAATAATGCTGATGGATGTGAGCTCGTGCGTGTAGTAGAATGGATACGATGCAGATGTAAATGTCTAGCTAGACAAAGTCCGGGACACAATATTATAAGGCCCGCGCCTCATCAAACGTAATTTGCTGACTATGCGGCAGGTCCGACAGCGGTGATGACGACGAAGCGTCGTCGCCTTGAGCCAACTCGGAACCCGACAGTGGTGATGGCTGTATGAGAGAAGAAGAACGCCACCGGCTCGAAACTTGTATGCCATATGACGTTGTCGTACTTGCCGAGGGTGCGCTGGAAGGCATATCAGAAGGTGTCGTAGGAGTGAGCTGGGACAGTGCTTCTGGTGCGTTCATTGCAGGATCGACCAGAAGCCCGTGTGTAGGCGTCGGATTCAACGGGCGTGATGATGTAACGCTCGAGTTACCCTGTTCTATGTCCTTCTTTGGGTCCCTTTCGAGCGACCCCTGCGATATCGTACTACGACTGCCCAGAACGGTAAATGGTTGGTGAAACCTCAAACGTTGCAGTCCGAGGTTCCATAACGTATTGAGGAACATCACCACAACTGCGATCGAGAACAGTACCAGGACAATAAACCCAATCACGACGCGTGGGATAGGTGGTAGAGCCACTGGCACGATGAAGGCAACCAGTAAGCCAGCCGTTACAAAGCGAATGGTGGAAAGAAAGATGGAGAGAACGTCGGCACGGCGGGTCTTTCCTGGTTTTAATACGACGTGAGAGAGTAAGAGCAATAGCTCAATACAAACGACAATGGCAACTTGAACGATTCCATTGTTCTTGGCTGCTGCAATGAGGATGGCGCGGATAAAAGTAGAAAGGAGAGGTAGCACAAAGAAGTAATATCGTGGGACGCGATATTGGCCGTATAAAGGTTCGTGTGCAGGGAGATCCTCAGCCAACAGCCATACCGAAGATCGGCGCCCAAATAAGAGTACGCCAATGGCTGCGCATCCCACGACGCCGAGAACAACGACAAAAGTAATGGCAGAGATGAGGGTAGAAAGCCATGAGTCCTTCAATGTCCATTGATACAGAGCGAATGTGACCATTGGGAAAAAGCAGATGAGCGCCTGCAGAGCGACTTTGTTAAGCGTAACTTTAATGGATGAGAGAACAACTTACGATCCGCTGCCCCCAGGCTCGAGCAAAAATAGGAAACCGGATTTTAATATTGGTGCGCCAGGGATGCACGCGTTCGTGATGGGATGTCAAAGCGAGCACGCCATAAATGGTCAACAACAACACTGAAGTGATGGCAAGTAGAATGAGAGCGGAGAAGAATGCGGTCATAAATGTATTGGCCGTGGCAATGCCGATGGTGTTGACATAGATAGGTACTCCTGCATCGAGGACGTTGGGAGACTGAGCAGTGACAGTTTCGACATCGCGCACGACATGAGGGGAAGGTAGGGCCCCTCTGGAGGTAAGTACTCGGTTGGTCAACACCGACAAATGTGTGTGGGGAAGAGCTCGAGCGGTAGCGATCAGGGATTGAGGGACAGAACGAAGTCTGTGAAATGGACTAAGCTTGCGATTGACCAGTGCTACAGATCCTCCAGCGCTGGAACCTGCAAGGTCGCCGCCTGTAAGATGGCGCATGTGAGTGATGCTGCGTTGCATGGAGGACGTTGGCGACTGGGAAAAAAGTCCCATGGCCCAAGAGAAGTTGAGTGTGAAAGCACGGTAGATTACGGGGTAGTTGAGGTCGAAGAACCCTGAGGAGGCGATGGTCTGGTAGAGCCCGAGAAGATCTAGTAGGCGGGAGGGGGCCATGGTGTCGGAGAGAACTGATTGCCATGCAGCGGACAAGAGGGCAAGCAAAGCCACACCACCGATGCTCCAAGATACACCAGCTTGATGGGTGGACCAACCATTGGAGAGGGTAGATTGTATGCATGCTTTCAGCTGGCCAGTGCCTACCTCCGTTAGGGTAAGCTGGGCAAAGGCCTCAAGATCGGGGATTTTATACGCGATTCTGGGAATTTGGGAGGAAAGTTTGACAGAAGTAGGGAGGGCGAGGGCTTCAGAGCCATTGAAAACATAGAGAGGGAGAGGGCAAAGACGGCCATCGAAAGCTTTGCAGATATCTATGGTAGTATTGATTGGATGCATGCCGTAGACGTTCAGAAAGAGATTTGCGGTGACATTGACGTTTGCTTGCTGTTAGAGTAAAATAAGATTTGAGATATGATGTTACACCACAGCGCACTTACGACAGATGCAGCGGAGATGTTAAATACTAGAGAATTATTTGAGGGAAAATAAGAAACATCGAACTGTTCTACGAGAAGATTCTCTGGTGGAGCACAATATGATACAGAGGAGGTGACTGGGTAATGTTAACGGTAGAAGTGAGTAACTCTGCTGAAGAAGAGTAAGAGTACATACAGAGGAAGTCCTCGTGCGCGTGGATGAGAGGAAGAATAAAGAGAGAGAGGATGAAAAGTCGCAACCAGGCGACGGGGAAGAACATGAAGGGCGGAAAGGCGAGGGCGAAACGTTGTGTGTCTGGTTAGATATAAAAGATTATTCGGCAATGAGGCCTTTGTCCACGTTGAGCATTGTTACATACCACGTCTATTGTTTTCTCTTCCGAATAAAGGCGTGTTCAAGCTGTGCTAATGGCGAAGAATGTAGAGCGCCAAGGGCGTTAAAAGGAGAGTGTAAAGAGGTTGTTTGAGTGCGCGGAATGGATGAACGCATGCGCAATGCAGAGGCAGTGTGTCAATGAGACGAGGTTGGGCCGATATAATTAGTCATAAGTCACAATTCTGAGTTTGCACGGAAAGTGTCCGTTGACTGACACAAATCAAATTCCCACGATAGCTCTACAAAACTCGCTGAACAAAAATCAGAACGATCTAAAAAAAAAACATTGTTTATTGTAACGAAATGCGTTTACTAGTAGAACATGTAAAAAACTAAAGCTAAGTTAATATCGATGGGGTGGGTCCGTGCGTTACTTGCACGTGATTGGCTTTTGCCAGCAGCTGCACCGCCTCGCCATCGAGACGGTGGACTCGGACTCGGAGTGATAGTTATTTGCATTGGGGACCCCACCCAACACCCCTCAAGTGATGCCTTCCTTGAGTGAAGGCGCGACAAATTTCGACATTCCAGAAAATGCTGTACGCGTTCTCCTCACAGGCTACGGCGTGAGTCCTGCATGCACCTGTTCAATACCCTAATCGTCATATCTATACATCCAATTTCATTGTACTCATTACTGCCATAAGGTTAGCCCACCTTTCGACACCCTCAGAACCCAACTTGGCTTGCCGTTGCTCCATTGAACAACGTCATCCTACCTTTAGAGATCGAACCTCCTTCTCCGGACCGCATGCAGATGGCCGTAGACGTAGATCATCCAAACGGTTTCCCTTCTAATGACCCACAACACATCCACATTTCTTCTCTCCAAATACCTCCCACGTACGATGCCGTCTTGGGCTGCGTGTCGGGCATTCATGCTCGTCCCCCCATAATCCCGTCTACCAACCCGCCTACGGCCAAGATAGCACCACCTCCCGAGAATGGATATGATTTCATCCTTCACATCGGCCTTGCAGGGCGAGGTCCATTTCGTATCGAGCGCCTAGGACATAAAGCGGGATATCGAATGAAAGATTCACTCAACCAATACGCGCCTATCATTGATTTTCTTCCCGAGTCGACTGCCCTCGAACCCTCTCAAGGGGAAATGCTCGACCAGATGCGAGCCTCGGCTGCCAGCATGGCCGTCATTGGACCTACTAGTCCCATCGATGCGACGGTTGACCACCCCATTCGTGGATTTGGCAAAGGTTACGAATCTTACGGGGAAGATCTACACACTATGATTGATGTTGAACATCTCGTGCACGCTATGAAAGAACGAGGGATCGAGGTGGGCATATCCAGCTCCTCTACCTTCTTTTTCTGATAGGTGCGTGCCCCAACAGCTGTATTCTTCGATGGATGCAGGGCATTGCGTGAGCGATTATACATATTTTTGCTCCCTAGCCGAATCACGCCGTGCGACATCCCGGCATGACAAGGGTACGCAGACCAAGGTGCTTTTCATGCACTGCTGTCCTGTTGGCCAACCGTTTAGCACGGAAGAAGCTACCGAAGTGATACGGAAGATCATCCTGTGGGTGTGTAGGAATGATCCATGATAAGTGGCGATGGATAGTGGCCCCGCATTCGCCAAAGAAATGAGATTATCGCCAAGATATCACGCAACTTCCCTCATCCTTTTCTTCTGCTTTGTGGTCTGTATTTCTCATCTGGGAACCAGGATTTTTTCTTTCAATGCGTCGGTCTATCAGTGTTGGCACCCACTCACCCACCCACCCCATAGGCAGGTCTTTTTGTCGGTCTGTCCTCGATATTTTTTTCACTTCCCATCATCATACTCTCTATTCACGTATGGTACAGAGGCACTATACTGTAAACCGGCAACGTTGTCTGTAAATATGTTTTTCGACGCTCACCTGTACGATATGACGGCTCTCGAACAACAGGGGAATCCCGGCGCCGTCTTGACAACTTGCGACTTGTTGAAGTGAAAGGGCCAAAACTTTACAAGATACGGTGTGAGATTTAGCTTGAGGCGCCTCGCCAAGTATGTGGTGGAACAGCGCTGCAGCAGCGTAAGGAAGTAGACAGTGTATCACTGGTAGATAAACATGCCGGGCAACGCGGCAACTTCCGCGGCGTAGCGCTGAGATCTAGTGAGGAAGAGGGCGCAGGAAAACGTCTACGGCCCCCGCGGCTCGCAAGCGCACCTGGCAGTCGGTCAGAGATGGATATTTGGTTGTAGAAAAGAATGTTGGTGATAAATAAAAATGAGCATAGCTGGCCACAGGGGACCTAAGGATGGGCAGTAGGTGAGGTATTGCATTCAGCTAAAAAAGACACAGATGATAGAACGATTTCACGTCGAACAAAGTAGCCAATGAGAAACGGGTGCCTTAGCCAAACCTTGAATGATGAATCAAATAGTTAGACATTTTTGGATCGGCTGGGCTAGAAGGAGGCACACGTCTAGCACCGCCTCGACGGCCCGGGATTGACGTTTTACCACCGGGCGGTTTGCACTGCCCGCACCCGTGTAAGAACCCAACCCACCACGAAGCGTAGCGGTTTGACCCCTCCAAACACCCGCCTTGACCTTGGTCTTGGTCTTCCTCTCCGTTTCTTTATTCAGCCTGACTTCTCGCCTATTTCATCTTGCTCTAGATTTATTTCCACGTCCTCAATTCCGCTTGTTTTCCCGCTCCGCCCGTCCGCCCGTCCGCCCGACCCTTCTTTTTCTCCCTTCCCAAATCCTAAAACGTAGTGACCCCCCTGGCTAACCAACCATGTCAACCCCAGTACGTGTCCCTTCGATCATTTCCAACCTTCCCGTCCCGTCTAACTGCCGTCCTCCCGTAGCTCCGACGGAAACTCGTCATAGTTGGGGATGGTATGCGTGTCATGGTGCTACTTTGAACACTCTCTGAACAGCATGCTCCCCAGGTGCCTGCGGAAAGACATCATTACTTTGCTCCTTTGCCCTTGGAGAGTTTCCCAAGGAATATGTAAGCTCTCATCCCATGTCTGGCAATTCTGCATTTTAATAGTCATTTCGCCTATTCCTTTTTCAGCAACCGAGTATGTCCGCCATGTGCTGGCACAATGCTACTATTGATAATTTAAAAAGCCATTTTCGAAAATTATGTTGCTGAGATTCGACTGGATGGCAAAGCAGTGCAGCTTGCATTGTGGGATACCGCGTACGTTCGCTCTCCCGTCTCTTCCACCATATATCGATGCCTTACATCCCTCCCAGAGGCCAGGAGGAGTACGAGGTTTGTTCCCGCCTTGTGGTCGGCATTGCTTGTAATTTCTGAAGTGACCTCTACACAGCGGTTACGACCACTTTCCTATTCCAAGTCTCATGTGATCCTCATTGCTTTCGCAATTGACACCCCAGATTCATTGGAGAACGTCACTGTCAAGGTACGCAGTCTTCACAAGCTAAATTACCAGGGCAAGGCTAATCATCACACTTGATAATCAGTGGATCGAAGAAGTACGGTCCATATGTGGCCCTGTAATCCCTATAATCCTCGTGGGCTGTAAAGCGGATTTGCGTCCGCCTAGTCATGACCCGGATATTGACCTATACGTTTCTCGGGAGCAGGCAGAACTAGTTGCGCAATCTATCGGTGCGCGCGCGTACAAGGAGTGCTCGGCGCTGAAGATTGAGGGCGTTGACGATGTCTTTGAGGCCGCAACCCGGGCGAGCATGCTGATGCGTGAGGGCGTTTCTGGGGCTACTCATACGAGACGGCGGAGTAGTGGTTCCGGTGATCATGACGCCAATCACGGGGGGAGGTGCTGCGTCATTTGTTAGAGTTTGAGCATTGTGTTCGTATGTTAATCGACGTTGATTTACATCTTCATTCTCGTTCGGAATTTATTTGTTCAGTGTGTACACACGATACATGTTTCATCCAAATTCGTGATTTGATCTGATACGCACAGTTGATCGAGATCACTTCTATTCAGTAGTAGTAGTATTCTGACTGTACTAGGTGAGAATAGTATCCCCCACGATTCTGGCCTCCGTCCTGTCTTGACAACTTTCCCCGTAGACATCGGGTGCTAGAATGGCCGCCAATATTACATTACATTCCGGTCAGTTTGCCCTGGCATATACCCATCCGATCAGTACACGATCACTCACCATCCACAGGATCTGTCAGCGGCTCAGAAAGAGTGAACCTTCTGCAACAAAAGGGTATTACAATCTGGTTGACCGGACTCAGCGCTAGCGGCAAGGTTCAGTATCTGCAACGATTGGACATTACACAGTTCTCACGACAATCACACACCTAGTCGACGATCGCATGCGCTCTGGAGCAGCACCTACTTCATCTACATAAATTTACGTACAGATTAGACGGCGATAACGTTCGTTTGGGCCTGAACAAGGACCTTGGCTTCGACGAGAAGTCCCGCAATGAAAACATCCGTAGGATCGGCGAGGTGCGCTATTCTCCTAATCGATCCGCCTTCCGTGCCAACAAATATCCCTCATCCCTCTTAACGTGCGCCGCAACGCTTAGGTCTCTCGCCTATTCACTGACGCTTCATGCATCACGCTGACTGCGTTCATCTCACCCTACCGTACCGATCGTGCTCTGGCTCGCAAGATCCATGAGGATGCTGGTTTGAACTTCATCGAGGTCTTCGTCGATGCACCTCTCCAAGTTGTCGAACAGCGTGACCCAAAGGGATTGTATAAGAAAGCAAGAGCTGGAGAGATTAAAGGTACGGAAAGCAATGGTTCTCTCAGACGGTCCCCGAATAAAAAACATCTCTCTTTATATCCAGAATTTACAGGAATTTCTGCGCCGTACGAGCCACCGCTCAATGCAGAATTGCACATCAAGACCGCCGAGTGTGACGTGAAAGAGGCCGTTAAAGTAATCACGGATTATCTGTTGGAAAAGGGATATATCTCGTAGACTAGAACTCGTGCATAGATCCGAAATACGCCAGTTATCCTTGAGTACTTGAGTAGCGACAGGCCGAATTATCAATGATGTATCTAACTAGGGTAATTAATTGTCCGATGGAGGGTGCGTGAACGGCGGAAACTGTACACATACGGTGCACGTGATAAACAAAAAGTGGACTTGTTAGCGAGCCGTCAGTGCATGCACATTCTTATCGTCATCGTGGTTTTGTGTCTTCCCAACGTCAGCACTATTATCAATGTCTTCCATTTCTTCTTCTATTCGATCTTCGCTGGGCTTCTCCAACAGTCGAGTAAGTCCCAATTCCGCAATCGATAACCATTGCATCAGGTCGTCGACGATTCGTTCAAGCTCGGCGTGTGTTTCCTCATGAGAAGTCATGAGTGCGCCAAAGTCCAGCTTTCGGAGTGGCGGTAAGGGAGGGGGGTGGGTTGAGGGTAGGAATGCATCATGCCGATGTGCGACTGGAGACAATGAAACAGACACAGAGGGCGGGAAAGTAGTCAGGAGCTCTGGACTAGGCAAAGCTCGGGGCACACCATTGAATTTCTCGGAGGTGGAAACGGTGGAGGATGAGGAGTTTGCAGCCTGGGAATGAGCACTGTCAGAAGGAACAAAGGAGGAGTTTAGGTGACTTGGGGAAGGAGTGAAGGGCTTCAGGTTTGTATGCAAAGAAGTGGGCGATGGTGGTAATAGATCGGACATCCCGAGTTGGTGCTCAGAGGTGAGTGCAGGGGCCTGAGAATGAAGTTCGTCAATACGAAAAGGGGAACAAAGTGAGAGATTAACCTTCAGCACGTCCTTGAGGTCTGGAATGCCGGAAAAATCGCCAACTCCGCCTACGGAGTTACCATTCCGACCTCTCACGGATTTTGCGAAGGATTTCGTTGGTGGTGTATTGGTAGGCGTTTCCATAACTGCGAGCGAAGCAAGTCTATGCAGGCTGGGCCGTCGCTTGAGTCCATTAGAAAATGGCCCTCCATGAGAATCACAAGGTGACTCATCGCCAGGCGTCACGGAACGAGATCTTCCCAGGACAGGGGGTGCTAAACTTGGTGGGGATGGCCGCCGAGGGTAACCAGCTGAAATTTGGGCATCGAGGGAGTAGGCGGAATTATGAAGGGAACCTTGGGTGTTTGATGAGCTGTTTCGGGTTGGTGATATCCGCACGCGAGGTCGAAACACGGGGCCAGAGGATGTTGTTGGATTTGGGTCGGATGATGAAGGATACTCGGGAAAGTGAAAGTCGGAGGGTAAGGGTGGATTCTGATCTATGCCTGGGCGTTGCGCAAATCCCTGGGTGATGCTCTGGGAACGGTTCCGAGAAGCAGTACTTTGTCTTGTGGTCACCGGCCCTGACCTAGCATCTCCTGTTGGGCCTTCATCTCTTGTTGTCGAGAAGAGATTCGTCTCGTAGGCTGACCCTTGGAGGGCGACCTCTGAACCAGGGCCATCTGGTTCCAAGCGCATGTCACGACGCACTTGGGTCTTCGACGCAACAAATGGTGGGGCGTTAGTCCCGCTCACCGTGGTATCAGATAGTGGGAAATTGTGAGTATTGGAGGGCTTCTCCGTATCCCCAGGGTGCGATGACGAATTACTTTGATCATCGGACGAGAGTAAACCATTGCCAACCCTTGTCTTCGCACCCTTGGAGATAGTAAGGGGAGGGAATGCAAATGTACCGGTACTCAAATTTGGCCCGTCCTCAGAACTATTCTCTACTAGCAAGGCCCGTCTTGCCGTTCGGTCGCGCAGCACAGGGAGTGCTACGGCGGGAGAAGGTGGAGGAAGTGGCGACACAGGGACGCTAGAAAATACATCCTTGCTAGGTGTGCTGAACCCGGGAATGCGGAAAGGATCTGTGGCGCTAATTGCATCACTATCGAAGAGATGGCGTAGGGACGTAGGTAGTTTAGATGGCTGTGGTCGGACGGTAGTAAAAGCGTGATCCTCGTTCAAGGTGACTTGAGGAGATTCCAACGCTGACGTATCGAAGGAGCGCCCGCGAACAGTGTCAAATTCCCAAGGATTCTCATCAAGTTCTGATTTGTCAGAGCTATTGCCGAACGGATCAGTGTTCGTTCATGCAAGATAGGGAGTGTGTTGACGCTCACTCGCTCTCCCTTTCCCAAGGTAAGGGTTCCGAGAGGTCTGAGGGCTTTGAGCCGGTCTTCACCCAAGCGTCGTATCGGATGAGGAGGTCCTTCAGTATAGAGATAGAAACTTTTGAGGCATTCTTGATCCATTTTGTCTTCAAAAGGTCTTCTGCGGCTAGACGCTACAAAACATCAGTGACGAAATCCCAAACAATGTTAAAGGTAAACGAACATCGGAGGGTAATTCTGTAAGAGTGAAAAGAATGAGATCCCGGAGGTCTTTACTTCCTTCATTTTCAGCCAATCTCGGGGGTTTGACCTTTGGAATAATCTGAATCACTTTCAAGTGAGCCACATGGAAGTGTGGGGGGCTGCCTTTGATCATCTCATAGATCATGATTCCCAGACTCCAGATATCTGCTTTCGTGTCGTATGTGGGTACGGGTTGAGCAACCTCGGGAGCCATCCAATACGGTGTACCAATGAAAGTGTTCCGCTTGCTATTGGTTGTCGCCAAGAGTGCTGAAACGCCAAAGTCACAGATCATGACTTTCCCAGACGCAGTGACGAGGACATTTGCTGCTTTAATATCCCGATGGATGACATTGGACTTGTGCAGATAGTTGAGACCAATGAGAACTTCGCGCACAATGACGACAACATACTTCTCCTCTAAGCAGTTTTTGGGAGAAGCCTGCATAAGACTGTATACACTTCCACCTTTGGCGAATTCCATCACAATCCATACCCGGGGTCCATCAAGATGGCAGCCGTAGTATTTCGTGATGTTTGGGCCATCACGAAGCTGCGTAAGGAGGGCAACCTCGCGTTGGATGCTATCGACATCATCTCCATCATCCGCATCGAGGTCAATTATCTTGAGTGCAACTACGTTTCCGGTAGCGCGATGGATTCCTTTATGAACGGAGCCATATGAACCCTTTCCAACTGTCTCCAGGCGCTGGTAGAGTTCGTGTACAGAGGGCTGGGTCATAATTTAGTGGGGAGCAGGTATTTCATGAAAAGGAGCAGATTGGTTGATGTAATGAGACGGGGGTTATAGGAGAGGCTTGTAAGACGATGGGAGATTCAAATACTGGTGACGTCTGGTAGCGGGTTGTCGGGTTAGCCCGGTCCGGGGTCCGGCGCGAGGAAAGTTTAGTCGCTCACGGGCTCGTACGCAAATACTGTATGATGGATTTCGAAGAACCCAACACTAAGCTGATATCTCACGAATTTCTTGCTGTTGTACTCGCAGGATTTGGAAATGAGTTGGTTCTCTGACTACCTACTCTCTCAAACTGCTGTGTAACCGCTCCACCCAGGCTCAGCCCCCTAACTAGCGACCATGGAGACGAACCGTGTCCCAAGGCTTTACTTCTAGTCGCAAATAGACCGATGATAGATTACCCTCTGACGTGGATCGAACAGTCGGGTATCACAGGCGCGTTCTCTCGCTTGAATTTTGACGTCCTCGCGTAACATCACTTGAATAGAGGTGCTACTCATCTGTCCAACAGCACATCGTCTGAGTATCTCCCACCATATTCATTCCGATACCTCTTCTTCGTCATACCCATCACTCCATGTGGATGTTCAAACATACGATGAATCACTAGATGAACTTGTTGGTACTTGCGCGGTACTCAAACACTTCTCTAGTCACATACTCAGGGACTTTGTTATACTCCCATGCGACTTCATACCTCCAGAAGACTTATCTCTAGCTTCGATGCTGAACAAGTACCGTATCGAGTCATACGTAGACGGTGTCATTGTCACATCTTGTTGGTTGAGGGCCCACGGCGCAGCCAAGGGCGCCATACCCGACGATTGGGGACCGACCGGCTCCACTGTACCGATTATATGGGACAAAAAATCTGGCACACTTCTCCACATTGACACACCAGATGATCTTGATCGCAATTCAGATGAGCTCGAAATTCGGATGTCGTTGCTTTCTCGGTCTGTATTTCCTCAGAGGCGAGATGATTAACTGACCTAAGCCTTGAAGATATCCCGTTGCGTTTCTATCGTCCCAATATACAGATTCTCATGTATACATCTGTAACCGATCTATCCTTGATGCCCTTCATCAGAAGTCTACATTCGACTCCTTCCGGGAAGAGTTCCTGCCATGGCTATGCAAAATTCAATACCAAAAGACGAAGCAGGAAAAATATGGACGAGGTGGTCGTCTCTGTTTATCGTTGTTGGGATGAGGGATTGACTATCCTCATATCAGTGCTAAGGTCAATACCGGTTAACGAGGCGCATTCCCTGGCACTCCGGCATTCCACTCTGTTCGGCGGCTCGACCCTCGTACAAGATTCATCGTCGAGGGGTTCTCACTCTCCACCGTTTAAGCTGGCTCCGTTTTCCGTTCCGTCATCCCCTGCATACGCAGGAGTCTGCGATGAGCCCCTAGCGACCTCAAGAATAGGGATCGTAGTACATGATACTGGGTTCGCTGGAAGGGTGAACAATATTGCGACTCTATTGGAAGTGAACCGACAAGTACGCTTGCTCCTGAATTTGACTAGTGGACAACAGTTGATTGCAAAGAAGTTTTTGTCAAGAGCAACGTACACGCTGCCCACAGATCCAGAAAATCGAGCCCTCATTGATGCCAAGTCTCAAATCTCGTCAGATTCGATGATCGGAAGCTCAACGAAGATTGCGGAACGAGCGACGATTAAGCGCTCTGTTATCGGTCGGCACTGTGTGATCGGCAAGATGGCGCGTGTAATTGGGTGCGTGCTGCTGGATCATTGCGTCATTGCAGATGGGTAAAGTTCTGTACCCCGAGCCTCCGTGACATCCACCAACATATTTTTAAGCGCCAAACTTGAAGGATGTATTTTAGGCAGGAATACGAAAGTTGGCTCCAAAGCAGAACTTACGTGGTGTTTGACGCAAGCAGGATATGAGGTTGATGCAGAAGGTATGAACGGTTGCCCTTGACCGGACATGTATTGTTCTCTGACATGGCCCACCAATAGCAACAATTCGAAATGAGAAATTGGAGGTGTCAGATTGGACTGCCGGACCCCAAGGAGCAGGTTTCGAGGTGTCGTCCTCTTCTGACGGGGAGCGCGGGGAAGAATAAACGTAGGAAATTTAGAGATCATTGGAACAATGGTGTATATTACAGGCGCTTGCCTCAGCATTGTCACGATGACACAATGATTGTTCTGATTGCAAACGGCGCGTCGGACGCGGTTGTGGCAGCTCGCGTGCGTCATGTGATGAGGCGGCCAACTGTCAGTAGAGTGACTCTGCTCGGTCTGGTTACTTTGCCATTATCATATACCCCTCGACCATGTCGGCAACATTTGGAAAAACACGACAATCTGCGATACCGACCCCAGGCAAGATGAGTATACCTACTCCTGGGCGCTTACGTTCAACCTCCGTCGCCTCTCAGCAATCTGGCGTTCCAATGCAGGACCCAGACTCTTTGTCCCGTGCCTTTGCCGATGCGATAAAGGCAAATGATCCTGCTCTACACAGGGCTGGCCGCATCAGTGAACCAGGAAATCTATCCCCAAAGGCACCGCTCTCTTTTCTTCCGCACTCCGGCCGCCGTTCCGTTGCGGGAAGACCATCCTCAGCTGCATCCTCTTCTTCGAACGCTGGGGTTACCCCAGCACGATCTGCCCCTATGTCTCGCACCAGAACCCCTTCGATCCGCCCATCTAGTCGTCAATCCGATACTTTCATACGAAGCTCCAGCCGTGTTGGCAGGATATTCGAAGTTGGGGACAACGTCAGGATTGAGAGTCTCGGTTTCGAGGGGACCCTACGATACCTTGGAGAGATTGAAGGCAAGACCGGTCAATGGGCGGGTGTAGAACTTAGTGGTGGGTTTGCAGGGAAGGGCAAGAATGACGGAAGTGTCAATGGGTGAGTTGCCTTCGTACCAAGCTTAGCCCTTCCGCCGTTCGCAACGTCTCTGTTATGTCCAGGCTCACTTCTGCTTCCCTTGGCCCATGGCGGGTCGCGCACAATATGCCGCATTTGTCTTGCTTCCTCTCTATGTTTTGTGTTTCAAGACTTTCCTGTCCTAAGCGCTGATCTGCCTGTTGTTCAGAAAACATTATTTCGTGTGCCCACAGAAGTGCGGCGTCTTCGTCGCTTTTGCAAAGTTGTCTGCTCCTACTGTAGGTGTTGGGGCAACATCGCGTCCCTCGAGCGTCGCGTCATCGAGGGGTGGTCGCGTTACTCCTCATTCCTCTGGACACATCACCCCATCAAACTCGACGCGCTACGCTCCATATTCCAATGGACGTGTTACACCTGCCTCGTCTACGTCTCGTACGTTGCCGGAGGCCGTCACGCCGTCCGCGCGTCCCCGGACTAAGACAATCACGACACCCTTTAACGGTAACTATCTAAACTGTTTTTTCAATACTCAATAGCTCATTTATTCAGGAATAAAGCGAAGCGGAAGTCAGGCCCTCGAACCTACCAGCCCCACCAGGCCATCAGCAACTAGATATCCTGCAGCTGGTAGTCCTACTCGGTACAATGAACTCATCTCGCTGACCGGCCCTACGTTCCCAACCACTGGTTCACCTTCTCTAAGAACGCCGAAGCCTGGCATTGGGGGCCGTAGCTCAGGCATTGGTGTGGGCCTACAATCTACAACACCTACGAAAAGCCGCACACCCTTACTCACGCCAAAACAAAGAATACCTAGCGCAGTCTCCATGCCTCCGCCATCGTCTCCTGCCTCCGGCGCCTCTTTTGTCCGCACTGTCTCTCTCAATGACTATCAATCCGATTCTGAATCTCCCCATGACGCTCTCAGCGCATCTGACCTTCAATTTAACGGAAAAGCTATCCAAGACAAGATCGCCAATATTCTCTCAGCGCGCAAGTCTCTACCAACTGAAATTGGGGCGACATCTCCCGTGATATCGGCCCGTAGCCATCTAGAAGGAGGGAACATGCTCCAAGACCGGGTCGGCGAGCTGGAGGCTGAAAACCAGCGGCTGAACATTCTTATCAGCGGCCTTCAAGGGGAGGAACTTGAGCACGGCCGCCGAACCACTAACATGCGAGAAGATCGCGATCAAGCACTTGCCCGTGTTGCCGAGCTGGAAGCATCAGTAAAGTCTGTTGAGCGCAATTTGCACGACAGGGACCTCAAGATTGAAGTACTTGAGCGTTCTGTATCAATCGCGTCAACGGACACAGATAAGGCTCGTGCCGAAGGCGAGACGCGCGTGCGAGACTTACAGTCGCTATTGGATGACAAAGAAGCGCTATTATCTAGCTTGAAAGAGTCTCTCGCGGTGAAGGAGGGTGCCGAGTCAGAAACCCATACGCTCATCGTTGCAAAGGATGCAGAAATCAACCTATTGGAAGCACGTGTGAAGAAAGCATATGCTGAATTTGAAGAGGAGCGTCGGGAGCTCGGAGGCCAGGTTGATGCATTGCGACACGCAGGCCAGGTATGCCTTCTGTGCATGGCATGCTCGATCGTTCACTGACGTTGGTGACAGGAAACGATTGCTTTGTATGAAGAACGGTTGAGTACGGCCGAAGCTAGGCGCTATGAGATGGAGGATCTGATTGGATCGCTTCGGGAGCAATTACGAAGCCAGACTCAACCACCTTCCCCCACTTCCGCTGCTCGACAACTCTCCTCTGCGACACAGATCGAGAACGAAGCACTAAGGGAACAGGTCGTTCACCTGCAGAAGAAGCTCACTATTACGGAAGATATGCTAGAAGAAGTTCGCGCAACTGCAGAAAAGGACGAGGTGCTAATTCGCGAAAAGATCCGGCGCTATAAAGAGAAAGAGGAGCTTCTGAGGCAGCAGGTTGCTGACTGTGAATCAGAGATTACTAGACTCGTCAAGTCAGAGAACCATGCCCGAGCTAGGACAGAAGAAGTCGGAGAAGCCCTACGCGAGAGTACTGTTGCCCTTGAAAATGCCAGGGCAGAGATTGAAGGCCTTCGTGCTGAGATAGCGGTAAGGAATAATAACATGTCGGAAAGTATGGTCATAGACATTTCGCAGGACTTGGAAGGCATTACGAGCCTTTCCTCTACCAACTCCGCAGACAAGACCTCCGGCCCGACTCAGCCCTCAGCACTGGAGCATACGCGCCACACAGAAGAGATCGCTCGCTTGAAAGGCCAGCTGGCAGAAGCCACGGGGGCGCTTCATATTGCGGACGGTGCCCGCATATCTTCCTCGTCTAGCCAGCTACAGGAGACCATCGATGAGCTATTGATCGAAAAAGCAAATGTAAGAGACATTTGCGTGCTGGTTATCACTTTGACTGAGGGAGCGTTTCAAGCTCGAAACCAGTCAGAGCGACTTGCGAGCCAAACTTGTCGAAGAGAGCAATACTGCAGTCGATTTACGGGAGCGCCTCGAGCGCAGCCAGCAGGAGCTAGAGACCATGCGCAAAAGGGCCCATCGTGATGTGCCTGTACCTGATAGTCTTCAGCAGACTGGTAAATTGTCGCCGTCTTCCACAAGGCATGACTCCATTCCGAGCTCAGTTCGGGACGAGATGGCTGGACTCAAGTGAGACTAGTCCTGTCTGCCCTTTCTTCTCTTTTGATCATTAATTCCTCCAAGGCACATCATTCAGGAGCTGCAAAAAGAAAATGCCAATGCCGCTCATCAAAATAAGCTCCTGGGTTCAGAGAACAAGCTCCTCTTAACTGAAATCGAGCAACTTCGTCAGGTCAATCGCTTGAATACCAATCATTGACTGTGATCACTGATTTAGTTGTAGAGCATGAAAGCTCTGGAAGACAATGTGAGGAATAAATTGCCTCACGGGGAGGCGAACGTTCAAGACGACGCCTCCATACCGTCTGGAGATGTGGCATCATTACAGAAGTCTATGCGTGAAATGCGGGCGCGGTACGAGGTGAGCACAGCCTAATCGTGTTGACCCAGAGCCGTCTCAAGATGTCTTCGGGGGACTATAGATTGACCTCGAGCAACTTCGAAAGCGTTTGACCGAGGCTGAAGCTAGGAGTGCAAGGACAGTCCATGATGTACGGTTTTAAACCAAAGTTCCTTGCCAATGATTTGCTGAGAATTTTTTATGCTTAGCTTAATAAAGAAGTTGGTGAACTGGAAAGTCTCATCGAAGCCAAGGTGAGTACTATATCCACGTCCTCTTATCAGACGACCAAGAGGACCTGGCAGATTTACCGCGAGGTGAGTTTATTTGTCACTTGACGCAAGGTTAAGCACTTAAATTGGATGACAGGACGAGCTTGAACAAGAGATAGAACAGCTGAAAGAGAAACTCGCACGCACTGAGAAGAAAAACTCAAAGCGGGCAAATCACGCTACCAGTCTTATCTCGGCTGACTCTTTGGACTCGTCGGACGCGAACCAAAGCGGTCTAGCTGGGGATGTCTGTGAGATTTGTGAACAGCCAGGACATGATATTTTTACGTGCGACCTGCTACGTGGTAGTACTGCACCCACGCCTGGGAGTAAGGATGTGCCACCCTCGGAGCTATACTGTGAAGATTGCGAAAATTACGGTCATGTTGCAGCGGATTGTCCTCACTCTTTGGATGTCTTTTGAGCTGAAGGGTTGACAGCTCGGATATACTTTATTGTTAGATCGTTCGCTTTCTGCATTTTATTTCAGGCTTTCTTGCAGTGTAGTCGTACTTATATTTATGCACCATACCGTATCTAGTAGTTGTGCGACATTCTCATCGGAGTGATGCCACGTCAGAGCCAGAATGGCGTCCTCGGTCAGTGAGTGACACGCTCAGCGGTGGAGAGTTCTACCGTTATACCAAACAACGTCGGCTCGAACCACACCACTAACCCGCCATAAGCCTTGAGATCTTGAGAAACGTAAGCATGGCGTCCTACGTCTACGCCAAAATCGCTGCTAAAAACGTTTCTTCCTGAGTGTCATGTACATCTCCTGGTCCCCATTTTACTTGTTCACATCTCTCATCCGGTCTCTTCAAGCTTTCAGCCTCATCCTGATACTGCGCTGCCTACTGCGCCCTCATCGCTCGGTGGTGTATCTCATGATGGTATTCTTAAAACTTACAGTGGTGCAGTAGCACTTCAGGGAGTCCTCTGAGTCAACAACCATAACTTTTGGATGTGGTGACAAATCCTCCAAGTCCACGAGCGAGGACAGTACGCGTGGGGCTGCGCAAGGATCTGACAACACGGCGATGGAAGGAGCTGAGGGGCATTACTCTTCATCGTTTGGCTGCTTGTGGTCTCATGGACCATTGGTGTCCGGCATGATTGAGCGTTAACCCGTTTCCCTAGTGAACACCAGTCTTCTGGCTGATGCCTCATATGAATTCTACGCGCAGCTGATATTCCGTCGCGACACTGAGCATACCACATCTGCTTTGGCGCCGCCGTTATGTTGTTCAACGCTAAGAGTTATGCTATTGAAGCATATTGAAATACGCCCAGATGCAGATCAGCGGAACGAGACATAGAAGAACGTTCAGCCTGAGTTAACGGTACCTCAGGGATTGGCCTATATCAATTTCTGTGTGCAGTGGCGTTTTGAGCAATGTAAATTATCTTGCATACAGGGACTTGAAAAACCAGAGTTGGGTTAAACGAACCACTTTCTCGGCTTCAGTTGGCCTCGCAGCGCTATTGGGAGGTGGATCGTAAATATTCGATTGGCAGGCTGATACTCTGATGGGTGGCCTGACCGCAAGTCCAGCGGCATTGCTCCCTGCAATGGTGTTAGGTAGTACCTACGACCGAATACATGAAGTATTTTGTAATACATAATCTCTGGATTCATGTACTTGAGGCCCCGCTATGAAGTGTTTGTGACACGGACGACATGCTGAAATTGATGGAGGTGAGATTGTAAAAGGAGAGACAAACATAGTCATTGGGACGTGATGGGAATGACAGCACATCATATCCGACTTATTGCAGCCTCAATCATGAAATCAAGTCACTCTTTCGTGCGGCGAATATTTGATACAGAAATTCCTGGTTCGATACGAAATTGGAACCAACAAATGCGAATCGAAGCGCAGTGGATATATGCTGTTCACGAGGTGGGCGACAGGGCTCACAAGGTCGCCTTAACTTGAACCCACGTCTTGATCCGCTTGTGAGTCTGATGGAGTACCGTACTTGTTATTTTCCTTTATATGGTACTGGCTTCCCACGGCTCTCATTGATACGCGTGTGGCGTGTGGTAGTGGAAGTACGCGCTTAAGTTGGTTTTGTTCTGGTTCGAGAGAAAAACATGTCCTCCGACCTCTCCTCTCTTTTAGCTTCGTCGAAAGCTCTGACATCGCACTTGAAGCGACAAGATCTACCGAATGTGTCTCTTTCCTTGGACCAGATAGAGGCACAGTCACGAAGGCTTCTTCCGCGGCAACCAGGAGCCCAGCCAGATGCAGGTCGCGCGTAAGCCCTGGAATGAGTATCTGCAAAATATTACTGTTTAACATAGCTTTTGAAGGAATTACCTCCTAGCTCAGGCACACATTGATGCACCAGCTCTCGCAAGCTCCATCGCGCACCTCAATCCTTCTGCTACATTCCTACCACTGCAGCCTCTCCAGGACACTGATATATCGGGTTATTTACGATATGCACACGAGCAGAATGTGATATCAACTATCGAAGAGGCACGCAGAGAGACTCAGGAAGAGTTCTATCGTGTGTTAGAAGATCGAAGCAGGCGCGAGTGGGAAGCTCGGAAGAAACGAGTCTTTGAGGAGTTGGGTGGGCAGTTAGGCGGCGATACCGGAGCATCGTTATTGGGAACCAGGGCCATTCAAAGTAGAAGTGCACTCACAGTGCGTGGGTTTGCACCGATCCAAGGACTTGTTAACCTTTTCTCAGTTTAGTGCCGTTCCTAGCCCTAGCTTGCAAATGCAAAGCAAGATGATGGCATATAACCGCGTCGTCGTCGAACTGAATGCAGCTCGTTTACGGGACGCATCGTTTCCAGTTGTACACGCGTTTATTCAGGCTGCTCTTTCCCTCAATCCAGATGTCCGTGTTTTCGATTCATCATGGAGGTCGTTTCTATTTACTCTACTTTAGCGAACGCATCAAGTCATACAGCTATTTCACATCCTTGCAAAAGTAACCAGCGAACCCCCCGGAACACCGCCTCTCGCGCACGCCGGTGCACACATCCTCAACACACCACTTGTGGAGCGCCGCCATGCTCGTGCGCATCTTGGCGACGCAACGTCAAGGGAAGCCGTCGATTTGAGAAAACAGGTCGCGTCGGGAGCCCGCACTGCTCTTGAAGAGCAGTATCTCGATCTACTAGAGCGCACAGTTCAAGCCCGCCCGCTTGAAGCACGACTTGGCGGCGACCCGAGCATTGCGAACCACGTACGGGCATTTTTGCTAGTACGGTACTATCGTGGGGGAGAATGGCAGGACCGAATCGAGGTCAGCTTGGATCAAGTCGTTCCGGTAAGCGCTCCTGACGATTTCATAGTTGGTCGCGGCCCAGCCGCTATGGGCCAAGTTATTTTATTTGGTACGCATTGGGCATGCGAGAGAAGCTCTCGATGAGGCACTTGCCCATCGGCAGGCTATTGAGCACCGCGAGGACAGCTTTGTGACACACTTCCGTATCTGGGTAGAGTCGCCTGATCATCGGTTCGTCCTTTGCCCTTGCCCTTCCCTGCGTCCTGCGCTTTATTTATGACCTCGGTTATCCGTTTTGGCATTCAGTTTACCAAAGCCCCACCGGGACCATGTCCAGGCCATTTACAATGCGTACATGCTGCACTCAACTAGTGTTGATCCCTTTAAACTTGCTCTGTACAAGCTCATGGGCAAGCTGGACCCAACCAAACGCACAGTCCCACTTGTCACGGCAACCACGGAGGATTGGCTTTGGTTTCAGCTCGCAATGGCATGCTTTTTTCTCTTTAGCCTCTTTTTTTCGCTCTCATCGAGCCGGTGCAGGTCGATGAAGAAGAGAACGGTGGTCTGCGTGGGCTTGCGGAAGTGTTACTTAACTATGGCGAGCGTCATTTCGAAGGTGCTCCCGGTTCGAAGGAGGGGCGTACAGGTTTATGGGCTGCTGTACTTCTTACTTGCGGTGAGTTTGAGAAGGTAAGTGACAATACGCACGTGCCTTTTCCTGTATCGGTGATAAAACATGTTACATTAGGCTGTGGCTGCGCTCTGGGACCATCCGGAGACAGAAATCGAGGCAGTTCACTTGGCCATTGCACTGGCATACCATGGGCTATTACGTGCACCCTCTCGTGCGGAGACATCGGATATCACCCCTCGTGAGTGACAATTACTTTATTATGTTTGATTGTTAATGCGATGCTCTCAGTATCCCTCTCCTCTTCTCACCCTCCTGCACTTAGCCTTTCCACACTTATTTGGCGATATGTGCGCCAGTTCGTGCGGTTGGATGCCAAAGAGGCCCTGCAGTATGTGTACACGGTTACTCTCGGTGCGGACCAGTCAGGCGGTGTCGGCAAGGAACAGCTCGAACTCGCATGGGATCTCGTGCGACGTGTTATTGTTCTTGCCAATGCCGGGCCTGCGTGGGATGAACTTGTCGGTGGTTTCCGCGCCGATGGGATGCGCTTCGTAGGTCTTCTTTCTTTGTTTGGCCTTGTTCGAGTTGCTAACCCGAAAGCAGACGGGTGTCATCGAGCAAGCCGCGCCGCTACTTAAGCTTAGTGATACTCGTGAACTCAATGCGGAGATTTTCGTCCTCGCGGCGCGGCAGGCGGAGGAAAGTGACCGCGTCATCCAGGCAATAAAGCTTTACAATCTTGCAGGGGAGTATACCACCGTCATCAATAGCCTTGCCACAGCCCTTGGCACAACATTGGCTGCACCTGGTAGCGGAGGAGAGCGTGCACGCTCACTTGAAGCAGCTGCTGGTGACATAATACGGCACTATGAACGGATGGGTCGTGCCCCTGGACGTGCCAGAGATGCTGTTATGAAGTTGTTGCATGTGAGAGAGGCAATCGATGCGAAGGCCGAGGGCAGGCTTGATCGGGCATTGGAGGTGCGCTGTCGCTTCTTGACCCCATTGCGCACGTTGACCAGAGAGCAGATTATGGAGTCGACGGACATTATTCCTCTCGATGGCGATGTGGCGAAGATCAATCGACGTGCAGAGGAATTCAAGGACTTGCATGATGCACTGCAGCGCAATTTACATACGTATCTTCCCCTTGCTATGGATGCCATCGCTGGTGTCTACCAGAAGGTTAAGACGTCGAATGCTCCTGATGCGAGCAGACAACTGGTATGCGGCCGACTCCGGTATATTCTCACATGAAGCTGACCTGCTAGCCGCAGACACTTGCAACATTGAGAAAAAAATCGCGTTCTTTAATGGTGTTTGCTGGTATGCTACGCTATCGCTTGTCGCCCGATGTATATTCGTACCTTGCACGATTGGATGTAGAGGTTGCCCTATGAACGTTGTGTTGTATATATCTGACAATCTGCCGCAGCGGTACTTACAGTACGTCGAGGCGTTCACTCAGTAGTCTTCTTGTTGGACCGTCATGTTTGGGAAATTGAATCTCCGACGACGCGTCGCGTCACGTCGCGAATGGGCTGACTGTGATACATTAACTGGCACCAACATCCGTCGGTGTGGGATCTCTGTTCAAAATGTATATCAAGACGTTGACAATCCAGGGCTTCAAATCATGTCTGCACCGCTGGTGTTACGGATGTGCGAAATGCTGACATCGCATAGATAGGGACCAGACGCAGATAGAACCGTTTTCCCCAAGACACAATGTCGTAGTAGGACGAAATGGGTCAGGAAAAAGCAACTTCTTTGCTGGTACGCGCCAAGGACTTGATCATAAAGAACCTTGTTGATACCTGACAGCTATACGTTTTGTGCTCTCTGACGCTTATACGTCCATGTCGCGTGAGGAACGACAAGCCCTCTTGCACGAAGGCATTTCGACCACAACGACATTATCTGCTTACGGTATGTGTACCGGAATTCCCGATCCAAACAATGTTTAATCTTGGTTGCAGTCGAAATCGTCTTTGATAACTCAGACAACCGCTTTCCAACTGGCCGGGACGAGGTTATTCTGCGTCGGACCATAGGATTAAAGAAAGACGAATACAGCCTTGATAAAAAGAGTGCCAGCAAAGCGGATGTCATGAACCTTCTTGAGAGCGCAGGCTTCAGTAAGGCCAACCCATATTACATTGTTCCCCAAGGACGTGTGAGTAATTGGACACCATGATTGTATTTGCACTTCTGATCGTCAGTAGATTACCGCGCTCACTAATGCGAAAGATCATGAACGCCTGGCCCTCCTGAAAGAGGTTGCGGGAACGAAAGTCTACGAGCAGCGACGTGCTGAATCTTTGCGTATCATGGCCGAGACCGAAGGGAAGAAGTCAAAGATAGTAGAGCTCCTCGACTTCATTGAAACACGTCTCGGAGAGCTCGAGGAAGAGAAGGAAGAATTGAAAGAATTCCAGGAGAAGGATAAAGAGAAGCGATGTCTTGAGTATGCTCTATACCAGCGGGAGCTTGAAGAGGTAGCGGAAGCGCTCGAGGAGATCGAGGAGGAGAGGAAGAAGGAGCTTCACGGAGCAAATCAGCGTCGTGAACTATTTTCTGATCGTGAACAACAAATTCAGGTGTCCTCCCTCATTTCGTTCGCATTTTCCATCGCTGAAACCATTACCGACTTTCAGACATTGGAGAACAAAATTTCCACCGCGAAACATGAACTCTCCACCCTTCAGTTGACGAAACATGGCGCACAGGCAGAGCTTTCTGACCTCACACGCTCGCAGAAGGAACTTGAGCTCCGTATCGCAGACCTTCATGTGGCTGATGCACGTGCCGGCGGTCAGCGCAGCGCCCTTGAAAACGAATTGACCGGCGTCGAGACTCAGATAGCGCTGAAGGAAGCCTCCCTGGCCGCGTTACTTCCACGGTGGGAAACACATCGTACGGCTGAGGCCGAGCAACGGCGGGCGCTCGATGAAGCGAATGGAAAGTTGGCCGCGTTGTATGCCAAGCAAGGCAGGCTAGAACGTTTCCGCACTCGTGCCGAGCGCGACCAGTTCCTTCGTAGCGAACTCGCGGCTCTAGAATCACACAGGGCTGCTCAAAACGATGCTTTGAATGCCTCGAACGTCGAGCTACACACTGCTCTAGCCTTACGTGACCAGTTCGATGGACGGATGGCAGAAGTCGTACAGCGTGGTGAAGATAGTCGTAGCCGGGCAAGGGAGCTGGGTGAGGAGCTTGCAAAGCTCGCCGACCAGCGTGGGGGCTGGGTTGAACAGCGCAAGGATCTGTGGAGAGAGGATGCGAAACTCGATTCGACGAGGAGTCGTGCAGCAGATGAGTTGAGGTCAGCGGAAAGGACGTTAGCGAGCATGATGGACAAGGTGAACACTCTTACGCATGATCAGTCCAAAGCTGACCGCATTGTAGGACACTGGTACTGGGTTACGTGCTGTTGATTCTATTGCCGAACGATTGAAATTGGACGGGGTTTATGGACCGCTGTATAGGCTCTTCGAGGTGACGGACGCGAAATTCAACACCGCTGTCGAGTTGACCGCAGGGAACAGGTGTTTTCTAAATTATGGTGCCCTCTCACCGTGGCTTACCTTTTTTGCAGCTTATTCCACGTTGTTGTCGATACAGATCAGACTGCTTCCAAGGTCCTTGAAGTCATGCTGCGCGAGAGGACCGGCAGAGTCACGTTCATGCCCCTCAACCGCCTCAAACCCAAGAATCCTGTGCCCCCAAATGCTGACGATGCAATCCCTCTTCTAGAAAAACTTCGTTACGACCCAGCGCATGCGAAAGCATTTCAACAGGTTTTTGGTAAAACGTGTGTTTGTCGTGACCTCACTGTTGCTGCGGCATATGTGAAGAGTCACGGTATTAACACAATCACACTTGAGGGCGATAAGGTTGATCGCAAAGGCGCCCTTACAGGCGGGTATCATGATATCCGGCGCTCACGTCTCGAAGCTGTGAAAAGTGTGGCGGCCTGGCGCTCCAAAGTCGCCACCGAGGAATCTCGCTCACGAGAAGTCAAAGCTGCAATACTCAAGCTCGATCAGGAGATCACTCGAGTGAGCGGTCGCATACAGGTCTTGAGTAGCCAACAAAAAGTAGCGCGCGAATCGCGTGAAGGTATCGGCGCAGAAATCACAGCCGTCCAAAGGGAGAAGGAACGCATCGAAGGGAGGATTTCGAAGGTTGAAGAGGATGTGCAAGAACTTAGCGGTGAGCTCCGCGCCTTGGGTGCGCGCGTGGAAGCCTACAGAGTGGAGTTATCAAGCCCAATGGTCCAAGAGTTAAGTGTGGAGGAGAGGAGTCACATTGAAGAGCTTAGCAGGGATATTGAAGCACGGCAGAAGTTGCTCGTAGAAATGGGTAAGGCCAAAACAGAGGTTCGCTTCTCATTCTTTTTTGTGAGCCCACGCTGACGATTCGGGTGCCAGCTGGGTAGGAGCAAAAACATGATTCAAATTGAACTGAATGAGAGCCTACGTCGGCACCGAGATGAACTACGGTCTGAGATTGAAGGGCTCGGTGAACCTGAAATCGGCGATGCTAGCGCGGCTGATGATCTCAAAATCCGAACACACGAGATGAATTCTGTAAATAACGCCATCAGTACACTTACGAAGAAGGTTCAAGGTGGGACCCCTTCCTGCTCTGCCTTTAGTTTGATTACTTCCAAATATGACAGACATGGAGAGAGGAATCGACAAGCTCATACATGACCTCCAAGACCACCGCAACAATTTGGAAGCCATGCAAAATCAACAAGCAGAGGACAGTCGTAGTATGGCAAAACAGCAGAAGAGCACGGAACGCTATCTTGCCAAGAAGAATCTCCTCGTGAACAAGAAAGACGAGTGTAACGGCAATATTCGAGATCTTGGTGTGCTTCCGGAGGAGGCCTTCGAGAAGTATGTCAATGAGAAGTCGGACAAGGTAAACCAGGTTTTGATACATACGTTCAGCCGGTAATAGTACCGCCCAGTTGGTCAAGAAACTGCACACAGTGAACGAAGGCCTCAAGAAATTCGCGCACGTTAATAAGAAGGCATTCGAGCAGTACAATAATTTCACGAAGCAAAGAGACCAACTTTTGAAACGTCGTGAAGATCTGGAGAAGTCTGGAGAGTCAATTGAGCAGCTTGTCGAAGTCCTGGACCAGCGTAAGGACGAAGCGATTGAGCGGACTTTCAAACAAGTAGCCAAGAACTTCGAAGAAGTTTTCGAGACTTTAGTACCCGCCGGTAAAGGGAAGCTCATTATCCAGAGACGGGTGGATCAGGTACGAGACCATGGCTAACAAACGTTCTCATTGTTGAGGTCGGCGATGTCGCCCGTCAGGATGACGACGAAGCAGAAGAGGCCTCGAGCTCCCAGCACCGGGCTGTTGACAACTATACTGGGGTTGCAATAAAGGTGCGCAATGTCGACCATTTATTCGGGTATTCCTCAGTGTTGGCATCACAAGGTTTCTTTCAACTCCAAAGTAGACGAAGGCCTACGCATACAACAACTTTCTGGAGGCCAGAAATCACTGGTTGCCTTGGCCCTCGGCACGCATTCCCTTCGTGGCTATGTTGCATGATCTTACTCCATATTCAGTTTTTGCCATTCAAAAATGTGATCCGGCGCCATTTTATTTGTTTGATGAGGTTAGTCAGAGGTTCCAGATTTCTGTTACAAAAGTCCCCACTGGCCATTATCATTTGTAGATCGACGCAAATTTAGATGCCCAGTATCGGACTGCTGTCGCTGGTGAGTACCAGTCTAGTTATATTCAATTATCTATCCGTTATGTGGGATTCTTATCTACACTCAGCAATGATCCATTCGCTGTCTTCATCCGGCCAATTCATTACGACAACATTCCGACCCGAGATGCTTGTATCGGCGGACAAATTCTATGGTGTCCTTTTCAATAACCAGAAAATTAGTTCTATCCGTAGTATCAAGAAGGAAGAAGCTATGGAATTTGTTGATCAGGTACGGTTACCAGGCGCAATCTTTTGTCATCTACAGTATACCTCATGTGAACTTGTGACATAACATATAGGAAGCTCAGGCACAGTAATTTCGTTTGGCCTACTATCGGTGGAGTACGACGTACCTTGAAACTTTTGTCATATTCTAAAAATGTACTGTTATCTACACCTTCCGCCGATCATGTAGTCCCTTTCTTCTTGCCATGAGTCCGAGAGCGACGATAGCACTCAGACAGTGAGAGAGGCTGTTGTGTGCAATTGTTTCACGTGCGTCCGGAAGCGATCAATCGAGCCCGGCCGTGAGCATTCCCGGCGCCAGCAGGGCCCGAGGGCCCGACAATATCCGCCACTCGCCATTTTAGATCCTCGTTCTGAGGCAAGTTGCTCTCACTTATACCGTTTCTGGATCAATTATTTCCCTATGAACTACCTATGGGGTGCCGTCAACGCAATCAGCGCACCCTACCAATATTACAAGGATATCAATCCTGCAACACTGACCGGTGCCATTGATGTCATCGTGGTCAGAAGGCCAGGGCCCAGTGGGGCCATAGAGCTCGCTTGCTCTCCGTTTCACGTTCGGTTCGGGAAGTGGCAGGTACTTAGGCCAAGTGAAAAAAAGGTGATGATGTACGGTTCAGTATGGATTGCTTATGCATCTCTATTCTCACTATAGGTGGACATTACTGTCAATGGAAGGGCTGTACCATTTAACATGAAGATAGGAGATGCAGGGGAAGCGTTTTTTGTCTTTGAAACTGACGCTGACGTTCCCGATGACCTTATCACCTCCCCGCTTCTCCAACCAACCCAGCCCATTTCACCCGATCCATTGCCGTTAGGTGACACGTCGGAACCTGATTTCCTTGATCTTAATGCACCTTCCTCTATGGCGCACTCCTTGCCTGGCACATCATTCCAGCCTACGGTGTATCCATCTAGCTTTGCAAATGCAAGGAACGCGTCAGCTCCTGTTTCCATGGAAGGGAAGAAGGGAATGCCACAGTACATCCATGGTGGCCCTGTCATTACCATCTCCCGCGACATTGGGCATTACATGGCCGGCGACCATGATGATCGCAGCACAGACTGCGACCTAGAAAAGGCAGATGGTGAGGCACATCGTAGGTCTGGTATGAAAGAATTTCCTACATCACATATCACTAAGGCCGGAGGTGTGTCGAGTCATTCTTGCTGGAAGTGCAGTTGTGATACTAGATAGATGTTGAACTTGACATGGAGGGGTATCATAGTAAGGATCTCTTGACCACTCGTATTCTACGCGAGGGCCGGGACAGTACAGGTCCGTTCACCCAGAGGATGATATTCCTCTTCTTAACTCTTTGTTTAGATGAAACACATCTGTCGCTTTTCGAAGATTACCCAACTGCTACTCACGCAGCGGACACTTCGTTTAGGCTGCTAGACCCCCGCTCTTCTGCGCCTTCATCACTCTCAGGCTCCCACGAAACGATACCCTTTCCAAGCTTGCACGCACCCTCCGATTTACCCTCCGACCCTTCTCACCACTGTTTGGACCCTGCATCGGTGACTTCGGCTCCACCAGACGACTACTCCTGGGAGTGGGGCGGATTCCCCCAACGCTCTCAATTTCACATTCCATACCCTGCCCATCCAGGGCCGTGCCAATCTAAGACAGACGATGGCGCAGAGGCTGATGAAGAACTCCCAGCCAACCAACCTGAAGAGTCTGCACGTAGCAAGAGCCTTCCTCCGGAATTTGAGCTTAATTTACCAGAAGCAGCCCCGTCCCCTACTCTACAGGCCAGTGAACAACTAACTTGGCAAGAACCCCTCTCCGATGTCGAGACAGGCTACGATCATGGCCTGCGTACGTCAGGTCGAGAACGCAGGTCGTGGGTACGCTGGTGGCGCCGTGACAGTAGACATCCGCGAAGTGTTGACGGAGGCATGGGGCGTCCATCTCTCAAGAGTGCTGCAAGCACGCCATTACAGACTGTGAGTTGCAGTTTGTGTTGTAGCAGATGCAGTATTCAACGGAAGGAAGCACAGGGAACCTTACCCATTCATGTTCCAACTGCGGATGAGCACGCGGGTACGCGGTCTGACCTCTCACCACCCACGTCTCTTCCAGACCTGCCACCCAGTGGGTCGTCACTGCCTTGTGCGAGGAGGCCAAAGGTGCAATACGCGAAGACACTCAGGCTCACGTCTGAGCAGTTGGTGAGTATACGCTGTCGTTTTGCATTCGTAGCCCACATGATATCGTAGCAAGCTCTCGATCTTCGGCCCGGAGCAAATACAATTACGTTTTCACTGTCCTCATCAGGTGTCGTGGCTTGTGCTGCCCGTATTTTTATGTGGGAGCATGCAGACAGCGTGGTGGTGTCAGATATCGACGGGACTATAACCAAGTATGTTTGGTGGTTTTCTTCCCTAGGTGTCATCCAACACTTTGGCAGGTCAGACGCGCTTGGGCATATGTTCACACTAATCGGGCGGGATTGGACGCACCGCGGCGTTGCCAAATTGTACACCGACATCTACAAGAACGGGTATAAGATCATGTATCTCACATCCCGTGCTATTGGCCAAGCAGATTCGACACGTTATTACCTCCAAGGGATTAAACAGAATGATTATCAGTTACCAGAAGGCCCTGTTATCATGAGTCCGGATCGTCTGATGGCTTCATTGCATCGGTGAGCGATCCGAACAAGCATATTTGCCGCATGGACTGATGGCTTGATGGTGAAAATTGCAGAGAAGTAATAATGCGTAAGCCAGAGGTGTTTAAGATGGCTTGCCTACGCGATATCCAGCGGCTGTTCGGACCCGCTGCACCTCTCCCCTTCTACGCGGGTTTCGGAAATCGTATCACAGACGCGTTATCCTATCGCAGCGTAAACATACCCAGCTCGCGGATATTCACAATTGACTCGAACGGTGAGGTAAAGATGGAATTACTCGACCTCGTTGGTCACAAGTCCGAGTAAGTGGAGAAAGTTGGACTCGATGTTTCCTGAACACGTTTTGTAGGTCTATGCAGAGTTACATTCACATGACGGATCTCGTTGATCAGATGTTCCCACCTATAACTCATAAGTGGGAAAGTGAATTCACGGATAACAATTACTGGCGGACACCGTTTGCGGAGTTCCCTCTACCAGATTTAACGCCACCTTCCCCAGCTCTGAGTGCACGGTCGGACGTGTCCAGTCAAAGTGCCTTCGCTCGTCTGCGCAATTTCAGTTTACGTAGTTCATCCAGTAGCCATTCACGATCACTCGCTCCGCCCATCGATGGTAGGCGTGGTCGCGACATGGACACTACTGGCGCGCACAGTCACCAACGGCAGTTATCAAGTATAGAACGTCTCACTAACGTCCTAGTCGGTCTCGCCAGTGGCAGCGCAAGCCCGAGTACGCCGTCGGCCCATGAGTCAGAACCAGAAGAGGATCAAGGTTCACATGGTGTTCCCAACCCTCCTGGACATCGTCGTCGCCTTTTGAGGAAACCTAGCACCCGAAGTATGCCTGGATCGCTCCCCGGGTCTCGACCTTCATCAGATGAGGACCTCGAGTTTGAAGTATCTGAAAAAGGATCAGATGAATCGACCTCGGATCAGGAGGTAGAAACAGTAGAGCAGGAATTTGATGAAGACTTATTTGCAGCAGGAGAGATGCAAAAAGTACCATTCTTATAAAGGTCAAGCTAATGATACAGTATCTCTAAATGTTTGAGTGATCTGTCTTGCATGATGCAAATTCCCAGATAGGAATTGATTTCACCTAGATCCATCATCTTATAGCAGCTAGATACTGTACTGTTGACTTCATGCTATCAATCTCCTTACAGTATGTGAATTTCTCAAAATTGTGTTGGGGGCAAGCCTTGAATAGAAAGGCTTAGCTAATTATTAGTAATATAATACATATATACTGTAAAACACTAGTACCTCCCAAATAAGATATGGGAGTATGTGCCTTGTTGAGGTTAGGGCAGCTAAGATGTATTTGATATGGGGAAAACCAAGTAGAGGAAGATTGTATTGCCCCTTTCTGGGGTTAGCAGATATATATATATATATATATATTTTAAAAACAACAAGTCCCATTTGTGTACTGGGTTTGGGGGGAAGGCCCCCATTTCTGTGTCAAATACAAAGACATAACTGTACTCTATGTTAGGGCTGTGCACCGTTACCGTACAATATGGTCCGTATGGCCGTTTTGTACGGGTGCCGTAACCGTACCGTTCAGGATTTTGCCACCGGATTTTGCACCCGTATATGGTACGGCTTCGGGCCGTATCGAGCCGTATGGAAACGGCCGTCAACGGCTGTACAGGTGTGTAATCATGTGACCTATCTTTGTAAGCGTTATCGCCAGGATCAGTTCTCATCGATTGTCGCATGCGTGTCTGCGACAATGTGTCTTGAACTGGACATCTTCCGTACTACTCCCCGGCTTTATGAGTTCAATGAACAGACACCATGGCGACACACTATCACCTGGCCACTGGACAAGTCACGTTGGCCCCCATCTCAGGCATTGCCCACAGTGTTGGCCCCCCCCCTCAGCGATTCTCAGGCGTAAATGGGTCTGATAATGGTCATCCCCCCCCATTCGATCACCGAGACACTGTCAAGTGTTTGCAAACAAGGAGCTGCCATGGTGACACCATGGTAGCTCCTCGCTTGCAAGCACTTATCATCAATATCAGGTGTTATCAGTTGTCATCATGCGTGTCTGCAATGATGTCTGAGTGTCCAGTGTCCACCACCTCAGGCATAAAAGTGAGTCATATCCCCCCATCTTTCTTTACTTTCCTACATCGCTAACACATCCCATTTGATCACCATGGCAGCTCCTTCTAACCTAGCGTCTGCAGACGATTTTGAATGGCACTTCTCTGAAAGCGATGATGTGCCCATTGTGCCCCAATCGTCCGTTGCTGAGAAGGGTAGTAACCAAACTACGGAACCTGGTACGTGTTTTCCCTAATTACTGTTACACTATGACTCATTCTTCATCAACGTTAGTTTTGCATCGCCCTCAGCGAGCAGGCCGTGGCGGAAAGATGGCCGATGCCATTGAGCTTGAGAAGGTCGATGAAGAAGGCAAACTGGTCAAGTGTCTTGCTGCACGGCCCTCTCAGAAACTCCGTAAAGGCAAACAGAAAGCAGAAACTGGCACCGCGTCTGAGAAGGGGGGTTCCACAGATGTGGACGATAATGACTACGAACTTCCCGGACTCGATGCAACATCGGACTCAGAGTCTGATGGGGAGCAAAGCGATGCAGCTCTTTCTAATGCGGAGGTGCGTCATTATACTTATTAGCTTTATTCACCTCGTTCTGATTATGGCAACGTCTGCCTGTTCAGGTTGCTAATATTCTCCCCTTGAAGACTGCTCCACATACACGACACGGCATGTCCAGAAAGGCAGCTTCAAAGGCCAAGCCTTCAACGCGTTCAGTGGCCATTGAGGGTACTACAGGAGATGATGGCGAGCAGGTCAGCGGGAGTATGCCTGCAACGAACAAATCATCGAAGCCAGCGGTACGCGCCCCATTTCATCTTGTTGTCTCATGTCCTGATTCTCTCTGATCATAGGGTGTGCGAAACCCAATATATTTTTTCTATACAAAGGTCAAGCAAAACGCAAATGGGGAGGTCGGAAACCCTGGAGACAAACACTACAGGTGTCTTCACGGAAATAGGAAGGTTATGATGATCACAAAGAAGATGAAGTTCTCACTCAATGGTAAGCCGCACAGAACCTTATGATAAACATGCTAAGTTGCTAACTATGTGCAACAGGACTGATTGGAAACTTAAAGACAGCCTCTCCACCAATGTACCGGCTTTACCTTACTATGAAGGAGCGGTCAGCAAGCGATATCACAACAGAAGAGATCACAGTCACCTCAGGACAGACGGTCCTCGATCAACAAGCTGCTGCAGCTTTCGTTGATAACATCGAATCCGCCAATGAGAACATCCAGCGCGCGTTTGAGAAGCAAGCGAAAGCAGCAGTTGTAAGTCAATTCCTGATGCTCAGATTTATACAAGTTAATACAACAGCTGACAATCTCTGCAAGGGTCCTTGGGATCAACAGAAATTTGAGGACCTCTTGGTAAAGTGGATTATCGCCACTGACCAGCCGTTTTACACAGTCGATGAACCTGAGTTTCGCGACTTCCTCCTGTATACACATCACACGGCGCCAACCCTCAAGATTCCCCATCACAATGCGGTCAAGCGGAGGGTCATGAAAATGGGAGAGGATAGCATCAACACCACGAAGGAAATGTT
>QFDX01000169.1:0-12329 GCA_003315875.1 Lactifluus piperatus | reverse complement strand
TTGCAGATGGGGATGTTGAGAGGATGGAAATGTTTGTGATCTGTCCACTTCAAGGGTCAGTGAGGGTATGGAGAGCAACGGCGGTGAGGGGTCCCAGATCAACGGACGTGCCAAGAATTCGAGTCTACAATACCCGACGTGTGACGGATTGGCGGTTCAGGTTAACGTCGCAGGCAACCTGAAAGAAGCAATCGAGGAGAATGACAGCGGAAGAGCAAGGTCACACAGAAGTTTCCGAGGCTGTGGCGAGGTATTCTCGCAGGGAAAAACTACTGATATAGGGAGTAAATCGCAGGGACAGTATCAAAGAAGGCGTCTGGTGACTCTGGTAAGAATGGAGAGTGCTCCTAGACCGTAAACACGTGGCGGAGGTAAGGGAGGAGAGGGGATCGGCGTTGAGTGAGCATTACAGTACCAAGAATCCACAGCAATTGGAAAGGAAAAGACAACAACTGGCGATGTATAAGAACTTGATCGGACTGCATAGACGTCGGTGAGGTACAGAAGAGGCCAATAGAGGGATGGCAGAAGGGATAAAATGATGCTGGCTTCAGGGAGTAGCAATGAATAAATAAGGGAGTGGAGTATAGTAAAAGCCGTCGAAGTCATACGGTGTCGTCCCTGCGCCAGGGAATCATGCATGCGAGGGTCGTGCAGTCTCCGTCAATGCAACGTACCAGTCACGCGTGTGAGGCAGGTGATCGCAGTTCGGAGGTGTCGGGCCAATGCGACGTTTCGGTCCGTTCCGAGTCCAGCACGTGCCAGTGGGCTGACCTACACTCAACGCTCAGGCTCAGGTCTGCCAGTCACAGAGGGAAACCGACCAGCAGACCGATGCCTTCGCCAGAAGTTCAAGGGAGTTGTAAAATATCTGTGGGTAATTACAATTGTATATAGGTTGATGCTTCGGACAAGTTCAGTTATACGCTGCAGTACTAGTAGAATCCACCACTCCATCAAGTTGCTCACTGGCAGTTGAAGAGTCGGTCGCGCGTGAGTTTCATGCTTTATTAAACATGCCTTAACGGCGTGCGACAGATGCGGCATGAAGTATCTCAAGCACAGTGTCAAAAGACAGCTCTACGTGGGATTTTCATGTAAAGAAGATACGTGGACTCGAACACTTGTGTCATTTTGTTTCAGCTGCTTTGACTTTCTGATTCCTATTTCCGTCATATATTCGAAACTCTTGATGCTACCCCTCAATTACCATGCTTCTTGTGTCCCATTCTTCTAATCTTCTCATGCGAGCTGAGGATGCATGATTTGGCTAAGTGCTAAATTAAACGGGATTCGCAGTTGAAGGTGAAGTCTCACGCGGGGACAGAAACGGAACTAGAGTTTATATACGCAGGGAGGAAGTCTGACAGGGCCCAGGGCCAGTTCCCAGTGTGTGTCGATACCTACTAGTAGTAATCGAACGGGGAATCATTGAGTAGTCACGCGTGGACAAACAGATACATTGGCTTCCCCATATGCATATGATCAGCACCACCGATAACTTAAAGGTTGTGCCCGCCGGAACCAGTCGCTCGCTGTTCTGAAAAGGATGTATGTACCCTGCAGTACCCGCACCGCATGAACAAGTCCTCTTGATACAGCTCTCAGTCAAGTTGAGGACGCTCGGTGCTCCCCACGGGTTTTGGGACATACTGTATGGACCTTTGCTCATGATCACGATCACCTCTTCTACGCTACATGCAGTTGCCCTCCTTTTGGCTACAGGCCCAGCCTAATCCTTACGGGTCTTAACTCAGGGCTCGTCGGGACGTCCTCCATTCAGTCTCGACTTTACTCTCATGCCACTCATCAATGGTACCGTTATCGTCCCCGAGACATGACCCACAACGCTGGCACGACGAGGCCCTTCAAACCTGTAGCGCCGTACCGTAGCGATAACTCTGACGCGTCATCATGTGGTGGATGAGCAGTTATCATTCATTGTTCGGTATACCAATATGGCAAGTGATATAAAGAGATCATGACGCTGTATTCCTACACTTCAGTACCCGTAGAGTAAACCAGAGAACTGAAAACGCGCTATAATGTACCATCATTTCGCGGCATGGGCTGACAGTAGAGCTGCAATATCATGACATCCGTCCGACAATGCTACTTGGAACGCGGTCCTACCCATATCATCCTCGGCATGTACATCAGCACCATGCTCGAGCAGCAGGCGTGCCACATCGAGAGACGGCAACACGGACGGATTTCGAATCCACCACGTCTTACCTGAGGCCAGATGCAACGGGGTGAGATGATTATTGTCCCGCGCATTCACCGCTGCACCGCGGCCAAGCAATAATCGAACGAGATCGATGTGACCTTCTGCCGTTGCTATGTGTAATGGGGTCATGCCATCGGCGATTCGAGCTTCGATGTCAGCATCGTGATCGAGTAAAATCCGAACCACATCGAGGTGTCCTAATAGAGTTGCTTCATGCAGAGGAGAAAAGCCGCCAGACCGTAAAGAATATGTGCGGTCCCATGTGGCATTCTGGTCTGCACCATGATTGAGTAACCAATGCACCATTTCAAGGTCTCCCTTAAATGACGCAAACAGCAGTGGTGTCATATTCCTCCAGCCCCGAATCTCCAGGTTTCCACCGTGCTGGTAGAATAACTCGGCGATTTGGAAGTACCTCCGCGACAGTGCTGCCAACAGTGGTGTGCCGTGTTCAGCACCAATATTGTTCACATGCTCGGGATGCCTGTCAATAAGGTGTTTTGCCAGGTCATAGAATCCACAGAAGGCGGCGTAGTATAAGGGGGTGTCATTCGGCGGGAATCCTAGAAAGAGCTGAAATCCAGAAATTGGGGTGCCTATGTCGTACAACTGGCGCCACGCTTTGAAGTGTGGTTTCTCCGGATCAAACAGGTCTTCCATCCCTTTCCGTATCCACGACGACACCTTCTCGAACTGTGCGTGGTCAACCCAGTGTTTGGCCGCATATCCAGCAAGAGGAAGATCCATTTCTGTGCTTTGCTGGGCTGCGCCATCCTCCACTTGCAGCAGTACACCGAGACAAGCTCGTGCAACAATCAAATGAGCTGGGCTGAGCGAAATATGATAGTATGAGGCATCTCCACTGCATTCCGCAAGCCGACGCGACGTCAGGTATTCCTTGACCGAGAAGTGAGAGAATTGCACAAGCCGTGAACCATCGTTGTCGACAATAGAAATCAAACTAGAGCATGCTGCTTGAAGAGCTTCCTCTTCATCCTCCCAACGCCACTCTGGCTTCAACTTTGGAATCTCTTCATCAATATCGAAGTCAAGCGCAAGCATCTCTGCGAGCTCCTCGACGTAAAGTGGACGCATAGACACCACGAGGCATTGCAGTAGCCGATAAACATCTTTCCTGTTCGACTTGTTGATCCCGCGCAGGATGCGGTCGTAAGTTTCGTCGAGAGTGTCAGGCAATTCTCCGAGCACTTGTGGGACATTCCGTGCAAGGCACTCCCGCAGCGCATCTAGTTGACATACAACCCAGCGAAACCTGGATAAGAACATGAGCGAGGGTCATGAATTTGGAGGGATTCCCTTACATGCCGTCTGCTTTACTGGACAGTGTCTCAGCAACCCGTTCCTTGAGCTCACTACCCCACTTTTTCATCAACTCTTCTTTATCCGAATAAACCACGGAGCGGACATATCTAGCAATGTCGTCCTTTTGTCCATCTTGGTCGTGAAGAGGCAATATGAGATATGCTAATCGTTTGACAGCATTTCGGATATCGACTTCAGGTCGGCTTGTGAAACAAATATGCAAGTTTGGAAGGCACAGCTCGACGAGTTCCTTAATAGTTTCCAATACATCTTGACGCGAACGTGGGGCACCAGGTGCTTTTGAAGTGTTAGGGCATTCGTCGACAGCATCGATGATGATATAGATCGGCGCCTGTCCTAAATCCACAAGCATGTCTTTAAGGCATTGTAATAGTGCACCCTCGCTCGGTTGCTGTGATCCACCATCGTGGTTGGAGTAGGCGTGGAAGAGTTTCTCGAAGCATATATCGGATTTGGTGGAGAGTTGGGTGAGCAGCGAGGAAAGTAAAGCACGATTATCCTGCTTCGCAACATCCTTGAAGTCGAAGAAGAAATAGGCAAGGTAGGATGTACTAGTGTCGCAGAGAGCTCGTACATGTTCGATGATCGCCGAGCTTGTCATAAAATGAGTTCTCCCGGACGGAACAAGTTTGGAAACAAATCGTACCTGAGAATGCTTTTACCAGACCCCGCTATCAAGACAGTAAGCGAGCATCAGCAGGAGCATCAGCAGGAGCCAAGACGCTGTTAGTAGAAGAAACGTACGTTTTCCATTAATCCATAACATTGACTCGGATCCTTCGGATTTCCAACGCCTGAAGATGCTGCCTTGAGTAAACCATGTGGCTGTCCCTTGGTGATAGGCTTTACGGGCAGTGTTAAAATTGATCGATGGATCTGGAGGAGAGAGCCACTTTTGAAATCTCTCGCATAACTGGCCGCCTACAAAATTTGAGCCTCGCTAGCCAAAAACACTGGGGTAAAATAATCACGAACGGGTCAAACCACCTAGTTCATTCTCCATTTGACGCATTACTACTCTCATTTCGTTCCCACCTAGGAGTGTGAGTGGTCAGGATAACGATGCAGACGAGTAAGACACATGTTGCGTACTGTCAACGACCGTGTCCATTTTGTTGTCAACACTCCGTACAAGCTTGATGGCCTCCGCACTCGCCATCAGAGCTTCTTCTTGCGTCAGCGTATCTAGCTTCTTCATCGCATCTTCGATGTCCATTCTTCCCACAAGTTTCTTCACAAATTTCCCTGCATGCGGATTGGTCAATCGTCGTATATCTGCAACGACTGACTCACTTGAGGGACTCTGCTTGATCCATTTAGTCACAACACCAAGGACTTCAAGGACTTGACCCATTATCCTCACGATCAACTCCTTCATCGGACCAGTCGGTGGCACATCAGTGTAGGTCTCAAGGCGTTCGAAGAAGCTTTCTATCCGCGCAAATATGTCAACAATGGTATTGTCACTCGTCCCCACATCTCTAGCTGCCTGATAGAACATGGTGTGAGAATGGTTCGCACGAAGGAACGAAGGTACTGACTATGAGAAGGACACCGATACCAGCGAAGATTGCTTTTGCGGGTGGGAATACCTGCAAACAAACAAACACGAAGTTGAGGAGGGGTGGTTCACTGACATTTGGAGTTGGAGATGTACCAGTCCAACCCCCTCGCCAATTGCAGAGGAAAATGAGGCAAGGACTGTAAATGTTGCGTTGAGCGATTGCTGAGAGGTGCGATCGCCGCTGTGAGATTGAATAAATGCTTGGACATTGTACTTCTTGTCAAGGATAGTCAGGATGTCGGCTGGATGATTGCAATTTTGGAGATCTGCGATGAGAGGATGTACAAGGAGGTCACTCTTTGTCTTCTCGCGATACCTTTTCAAGGCATCGCAGAAAGTAGCATGAAAACTGGAAGGAGAGCAGGAGGGAGTCATTTGTGAGGCCTGAGATATAAGACTAGTGGAGGGTAGTTGTTTGAGCGGGGGAGCGCAGTGTGATAAGGCAATGAACGGTGGTCCGTCTGGTACTTGTATTAGTGAACGACTATCTTCACTATAACTACAAAGACGGCTTGCCAGGCTAGTCTGGTACAGTACATTGGCACCGCCTCGCATAACTAGTATCACGTGTTGTCCGAGCATTATAGGGCCTAATCCGATGATAAGAGACTTCTGTACTGTCCTCTTCTTATATCTATTTCTAGGCTTGAGGGTGATATCTCCCCCCTCCACCATCATGCGCTCTATCAACCCCCACTCTACTACTGCTCCCATGCTCTTCAACACGCCGAATACAGCCTCGGCCAACAGGCAGAAAACGTGCCCAAACGTCGTACATCGGCATCTGGGCCCCAGGTATGTTTTCTTTTCTTTCGTCTTTCTTCTTTTTACTAACTGCGTTGATTTCATTTTTAGGTTATAATCATCTTGTAACTACAGGCCCAACCCGTACGATGGATGGCAAGGTGACGACCAACTGGCGATGACAGGCAAACGACGGGGAACAAATGACAAGGAGGTCGACCCACGACCCACCAGCACCCTAATGACGAAGAAACCCCCCAATAGCCAACGATGAAGATGACGAGAAGAGGAGAGGGAGGGTGAAGACGAGGAGGGATCGGGGACAACACCACCCGTGACACCAGTGCAAGCACTTACCGCGGACGAGTGACCTAGCACCCCCAGCACTGCGAGCCACTGCTCATAGGGTGGATCGCGGATGTTGGCACTTGGCAGCCAACGAGGGATGACACGAACAGGCACAACGCAACGAGGAGACGACCCAGCGACGGGACAGGCAGTGAACATCACCACAACAACACGACGAGGACCGGGACAAGGCAGGGACGGGACAACAACAATGACAGGGGGGGTACTAATGGCGACGACGAGCACACCGACAACAACAGGACTGGCGGGCCGTAAGTTTCTTTTTTAATTCTTACTAACTAGGTTCTACTAGGTTCTAATTGCGATGGCCGCCGCATCACGATGACCACCCCCTCTCGCTCGCAAGCACGAGGTGGGGGTCGTCCTTGCTTCGTTTCACTCGGGACGGCTGCTACGCCAAGACACCCACCCCCTCTTGCTCGCAAACGCGAGGTGGGGTGGTTTTTCATGTTTGCCAAGCATGAAACACGCCCACATTGGGCGTGTTGTCTGTATTCATATGAATATAGATGATTATATTATATTAAATAGTTTTTGGATTGTAACGTAATCATAAGATACTATATAATATATAACTGGTTTATTGATTATTCGTAGTCGAGAAACGAAAGAAACAGGGGCATAGTGGAAGTGAAGAGGCCGCAAAAGAGAACGACGTGGAACTGCTCGCTAATACACAGGCTTTGACGCTCGTCAGCCATATGTTGGGAAGCATGAGACGGAAGAAAGATACGAACCATAACAGCAGCCAGTGTTGTTTTGTCCTCAGGCCTCCCAGGCTCCCAGGTCGTGCGGTAGAAGTCGGCGAATGGGAACTCCTTCTTAATCTCTTCGAGCAAGCACCAGGCAGGGGTGCAATAGGTGGTGTAGATGCTGGTCGAACCACCTTTGTTGCATCCGGAATGGATTTGGCCGACCATGTAAGCTTTTTCTTCCTTTATGTGCCAAACAAGGGAGCCCGAGTCGCCTTTAGCGGCCGGGAGAAGACCTCAGCCGTCTTGTCGCCAGCGTTGTAGATGCCTAGCTCGATGGATTCAACACCAGTGTTGTTTACAACGAATGAGACGAGGCCGGCGTAACGTCCGACCGTGAGGCCGGTGGTGTTGCCATCTTTGCCAACCATAACGCAGTGTTGACCTTCGCTGTCACGCTCCGCTGGGACGCCGAGGTCTCCCTCCGTAGCGCAGCCCTCAATGCGCAGTTTCCGTTCGCTGGGGAATTGGAAAGTGGCTGGACCCCCGGCCACAGGATAAAACATCCTGGTGAGGACTTGAGGCGAGTATTTGGATCCTGAATGAGGGTTGTGTTCGTCAGAGTAGAGAGTAGGGAAATGCGAGAAAGATGGAAATGAATTTCACCAAGATCCACAACGTTTCCCTCGAACTGGTCCTTGACCTTCGCCTCCGCAGCCACGAACGGGGCCCAGTCCGAGGCATAGCGAGTGCCGCCTTGGTTCGACCGTGATGGCTGGAGCGTACTGGACGTATCCAATGTTGCGATGGAGCTTGATATTGGACCAATGCTTCGTCACCTCGCCGTGGAGGTACAGTACTCGATATCCGCGAGAGCTTTGTCCTCTTTTTCAAGTTCCAAGCTGCGTTTAAGTTGCCAGATCTCTCTCTGTCTCTGTGTCCCAATTCTGTTTCACCTGCAGCTTGGCGATGTCTCTGGCCCAATGTGCAGGTGCAGCAAGAATGCCATTTCTGACCACGGCATTCTCTATTGGGCCGGAGACATCGCTAAGCTGCAGGTGACGCAGATTTGGGAGATTTGGGACACAGAGACAGTGAGAGAGATCTGGCAGCTTAAACGAAATTTGGGGCAAGAGAACGAAGCTCTCGCTGATATTGAGTACTGTACCTCCACGACGACAGAGACAGCGAGAGAGACCCTAGTAAGAGGACGCGAGATGAATGCGATTGAAGATGGATAATTAGGTACAAAGTAGCAGTCCTTATGTACCTATGTACTTATGCATTCCCTCACGCCTAAATGGTAGTATAGATAAACACATGAAAGACTGAACCATCTAGATATATCATATGATACAACGTCCTATAAGTCCAAAGTATTCATTTATATATGTATTCCATGCGTAGGATGCGTAGATAAGAACTCAAACGCGTAGCTAATTATATAAGGCGCGTCGCGTCGCGTGGGTCGATCACCCCAACTTACTAGAGTGGTATCATCATGTCTAGGGGCGGCCGCTCCGCCGTACAGCTCACGACAGGTCATGTATTCAGCTGCTTTCAGCACCTTCAGCCTGGTTAACTTCGCGCTCATGTCTGAACACTGTTAGGAAGCAACCGCAAGTACCACGGCGTCGTCCAAGTCCAAGTCCGCATTTCTCCCACTTCCTCTCGTCTACTACGCGCCCACATCTGACACTCGTTATACGCAAGTGTCGAGAGTTAATTGTTTGGCGGGCAGAAGACGGAGCTTGATAGGGAGGCAAGCGGCGTTGGTGTCCAGGCTGAGAGAATTCTAATGCTCCCGACGGTTGTGAAGAATGAAGACGCAGCGGGCTAGATTGGCTGGTTCCTGGAGGGAAACCTTGACTTCTCCGTTGGGATGACCTTCGACTCAGCAGTGAAAGTTGCATTAGAACAGTTGGCCTAGAAGGACGCGGAAGGGGGCCTTCTCAATGACATGCGCGTGAATATTCAAAGGCACGTCGGCACCCTGTAGAAATTCAGCATATCTTAGCATGCGTCAGTTGGCGCATCGGAGATTGTGGCAGGGGACGGGACACGCAACTGTGAGCTATGGTCACTGCCCGCATCATACGCGTCATCTGAGAGCGGCACCCGGGCACTTTCCTCAGCTCCCGTAGGACAGTGAGCACCTCCAGCGCCGCATACCGGATGCGGGCTAGTGGGTAGGTGCGGTCTAGGCTGGAAGAAACCCGCTGTTTCTGCGGCTCGCTCGTGGAGAGGGACGTCAAACGGAAGCTTTGCCGGGGATGTCTGTCGCTGCCGTATTCGTCGGGAAGGGGTAGCTGGTAGTTTCGGACGGAGCGGATCGCGTTCGTGGTCACTTTGAGCGCACGGAGCACGTCAAAGTTGGTATTCGCCGTGTGTGTATAGACGCTCAGCAGACCAGGGTCAGGACGTCGCGCGTTATCGTCCGCACGCAGCCTCCAGACGTCCTCGACGACGGTCAAGTCCTGGATCACACAGGGCCAGAGGTTCTCCGGGTCGACCTCGAAAGTCTTAAAGTAAGGTGTGAAGAGGGCGTGACTATGTAGAAGCGCTAAAATATTGATGACAAATCACTTCGTCTTAGCTGTTGCCTGACAGGCTTGACTGTGAGCCCGACTCAGCTATGGTACTCTCAGCGTTCCCATCTTTAATTCATCTAGTTCCTGGCTCTTTCTTTCAAGCCCTACCAGCTGTGGGCGGTGTTGATAACGACGACGCCATCCTGAATGTCAAGCCGAAGGTGTGGTCGCGATGCCTGGATTGGGCGAGCACGATGGCTGTAGTAGTACTCGAGTTACAGCCACGGACACCGATTCCTTCACCATGAACTCAAGAGAGTGGCTGATACTACAGATGAGATATACGATACAGTAAGAGCTATCACCCTAGTCAATCACACGTCAATATGCGTCAATCCTTGGGTCCTCGCAGTTGATCATATCAAAGGTGAGTACAACTAAGATCAACAGATTTGCCTACTTCAGCACTGATATAGTATCTATATTCGGACACCTAGATACCAAATCGGATGCGTCGTGATCATGACATGCTTCTATTCGCGTGCGTATAATTCGGATGAGAAAAGAATTCGTCAAGACAAAGGTCAAACACTTTCATTCTAAGACCTCATCGATCTCGATAAATGAGCCTCAAACATTTGTCTCGTCCAGAAACTTTCTTCACTCACCACTGGCGTCGTGATCGTGTAATGAATCGTTAGCATATCCTTCATTCTCCATATTTATCCGATTCATCGTCTTGCAGCTTGTTTTCTTGATTCGGGAAAGTCACAACATGTACACAGAAACTGCCCTCCGTGTTCGGGAGCTCGGAGTTGCGCCTGCAAATCTAGCTAGGCGCGCGACGAACCGAACGGCTTGTGTCTTACGGCTCTTACCTGTGAGAACCCTAGATATATAGGTTAATCATCTGTATTTTAATACAGGCAGTGGAGTTGATGACAGACTGTATTACCATTTCACTGTGACCCTCTGAGCATAGCGATAGCAAATCAAAATTCCATTCAAAACGCTGCGCAAGTCGGTGACGTCGAGGGGAGTCCGTGTGCGTTAATTAAACGGGACGCCTGGTACCTGGTACCTTCTCATCTCTCTCTATTCCTGTACGGTGCCAGTGGTCTAATATATTAATCCCCGTTGGTATCCGTGTCGTCTACACGATATACGATAATCTCGTCGTCTGACTGGTAGATGCGTCCTTAAATAGGCCTTATATCTTTTCATGTCAGTTGGCCAACATCGTGCATCACATCCAAGCAATGTCAAAGCCTATCGAAGCGAATACTTTAAGATACATATACAACAAAGGCTGCGCTAAAGCTGCGTCGTGTGGCGGATGGGCAACTACCAAGTACTAGTGCGCATATATGAAGAGATCACTGGCATGACGTACTGTTCCTACGCTTCCCTACCTGTATAGTAGACTTGTAGCCAAACGACTGTAAACGCTATGATGTATCATGATCTGATAGCAGTTTCGCGACATCGTCATGTCCTCTCAACAACGCGAGATAAAATGCAGTACTCCCCTTGGCATCCATCGCCCCTACATTCGCGCCATGCGCAAGCAACGCGCGCACGACCTCCAACAACCCCTTGCGTGAGGCAAGGTGCAACGGAGTGAAGTGTTGATTATCCCGTGCGTTAACATCTGCACCGCGGTTGAGCAATAATCGAACGACATCGATGTGATCACGTTCCGATGCTATGTGTAATGCAGTGAAGCCGTCGGAACGCGGAACGTTGATGTCAGCATTTTCATCGAGTAGCATCCGAATCACTTCAAGGTGTCCCCATACAGCTGCGACATGCAGTGCAAACTCGCCATTATACCCCCGGGCATTTCGGTCTGCACCATGGCTGAGCAGCCACTGCATAGCTTCAGGCTTTCCTGCGGCTGATGCGTAGATGAATGGCGTAAAATCCCTGTAACCTCGAACATCCACGTTGGCACCGTGGCGATAGAGTAACTCTGCCACCTGGAAGTAACCCCGCTCTAGTGTTGCCACCAGTGGTGTGCCATATTTACTATCTTTATTGTTCACATGCTCGGGATGCTTGTCAATGAGGTGTTTTGCCAGGTCATGAAATCCGCAACGAGCGGCGTAGTATAGAGGGGGGCCGATCCCCCAGCATCAGGAAAATGTCAAATTACTTTTTTCTTCTTTTTCTACTTAGACCAGAAAATAAGTACATTAAGTAAAATAAGTAAGTTTTTTTCCTTATTTTTACTTTACACTTGACTATCCCTAACGGACCCTAAGTAAAATAAAGTAAAAACAAGTAAATAGTAGAGTGCCAAGTAAAGTAAAGTAAATAGCTAGAATGTCAAGTAAAATTAAGTAAATAGCTAGAGTGTAAAGTAAAATAAAATATAAGTAAAGTGTCTGTGGTCCGAGGGGCACTCGGGGCACAAGGACCATGGCACTCGGGGTGCAAGGACCGCGGCACTCGGGGCGCGAGGGGCGTGAAGAGCATGGCGCGAGGTACGTGCGTGCTGTGGTCGAGCACCCCTCGTGCCGTGGTCTTGTGTCCCTTGCGCCGTGGTCTTGCGCCCCTCGCACCGTGGTCTTGTGTCCCTCGCGCCGTGGTCTTGTGTCCCTCGCGCCATGGTCAAGCGCCCCTCGCGCTGTGGTCGAGCATCCCTCGCGCCGTGGTCCTCGCACCCTCATGCCCCTCCCAATCCTACCAAACTCGGAACCCCTGTTGCACAGTGGTGAGCGATGGCTCACCTTATGGCTCACGGGGGTTGCCTGAGGATGGTGGGATTACCCTCCTCTCGCAAGAGTGCGAGAGGTGAGGTGGGGAGGGGAGGGACCAGCCTGAGGGCCAGTGGAGAAAGACCCCCCCCCCCC
>QFDX01000166.1:13790-25505 GCA_003315875.1 Lactifluus piperatus | reverse complement strand
GCTTCTGTCGCGGTATCTTTGGCGGCATCATCTCAAACAGCCCGCTCCGGATCCAGACCTTTGTTATATAATAACGGGTTGTGGCTATGGCTGCAAGGCAGACGACTTCCGTAACAATCCATTCACCATCCAGCGATGCCAGTAAATGACGCCACCCCACCACAACAAGAAGAGGAAGACAGTACCAGGGATGGACAACAACGACACTGAACAACACGGTACGTCCAAGTCGGTACCCGCTGCCAGTGCCACTCATCACCTCACTCCCACAGACACATCGCCAGCCGCTGCCAATGCCAAAGAACTCCAAGACGATGAGGAGGATGCTGCCAGTGTGGCAGTCGACACGCGCCGAGGCGCCAACATTGAGTGGACGAATGCAGACGACAAGCATCGGTAAGATTCTACCCAGATATCAGTTCGTGCTAATGTTTGAATCTAGAAGGCAAGACCGTTGCACCTCGATCTGTCCCCCCGCCCACCGCCACTCGCCTTACTGCCAACGCCGACACCAAGCAGATGGATGTGGACAGCGAGCCGCTGCCGCCGCCACCACTCTCTTTGCTGCTCGTACACGACCGCCTCACCAGTTGCCGACAACGCCCACCACCCCGCTGGATGATGAAGACCGTTGCACCTCGATCTGTTCCCCCGCCCACCACCACTCGCCTTACTGCCGACGCCGACGCCAAGCAGATGGATGTGGACGACGAGCCACCGCCGCCGCCGCCACTCTCTTTGCTGCTCGTACACGACCGCCTCACCAGTTGCCGACGATGCCCACCGCCCCGCTGGTCACAGGGCGGATTACCGCTGACGCGGACTCGCCGAGTATGCGTGCTAACGGCCATCTGCTGTTGAACGGGCAGAAGATGTCCAAGAGCAAGGGCAACTTGTTAACGATGCGTGACGGCGTGGAGAAATTCGGTGCAGATGCGACGCGCTTGGATTTGAAAGATGCCGGCGACGGAATCGGGGACGCTAACTTTGGGAAGAATGCGAATGCAAATATCTTGCGCATACACACGTTACTGACGTGGTGCGAGGTGAGCTTCCCGGCCGGGTAGACGGCATTCATATCTCTTATCACTTTCTCCAGGAAATGACGAAGAAAGGGGCGGGCCTACGCACAGGACCGAAGAATTCGTACCACGATGAGGTATTTGAGGAGGAGATCAACAATTTAATCAATATCACGAAGGAACACTACGAGCTGTATGGCGGTTTCTCTTTCCGGATCCTAGCAGCGGTGACTGACTGTCACTGACAATAGGTGGCCTGCTCAGGACATTCTACAAGGGCGCCATGAAATACGAGTTTTACGAGCTGCAATCTGTCCGCGACTGGTACCCGCGGAGATTGGGAGCCACACGGATCTAGTTAGGTACTGAATCGATGTCGCGGCGTTACTGGCCTCGCCAATCGCTCCGCACTTGCGAAGCACATCTGGCGGGGGATCCTGCAGCACCCAAGCCCGACGAAACGCGCACGGTGGCTGACACCTTCACAGCTGGTGGACGTGGCGACGATCAACGCAGGCACGTATATGTGATCGCTAGTCAAATCGGTGCGTGACGCGGAGCTGATGCTGCTGATGAAGCTCGGCAAGTCGAAGAAGCCCCGTGCGGTGCGTGTGTACGTCGCGAGTCGCTTCCCAGAGAGACTCATGCGGACGACGAGCCATCATCGCCGCCGCCTGGGACTTGCAATTGTTTGTAGACGAGGGTGAGGACTGTTTATGACTTGCGCGCGATTCAAGGGGAGCTCTGGGATGGCTACTTGCGAGTTTCTTATATCCTGTAGACTGAGGATGGGCCACCTTAACTTTGAGTTTTTTGCCTCATTTAATTTTTTGCTTTCATTGTATAGTGCACGCACTTGCGAGTACATTTGTAGTTATCTTACTTTTTAATATGACAAGGTATATGATAAGGTGTTGCTAAGGTCGAGAAGCATGACTAAGCATGACTAAGCAAAATCATTTTACATAATGATGCTGCACACAGCCAGCAATCGAGATGCCATCAGGTCAATAGATAAACTGTTTAACCAACTACATACTGTATAACTACTGTGTACACCATCTGCAGCCCCAAGCCTTATACATATACATATACATATACAGTATAAACTGTATAAAACGGTTATGTAGTTAGAACGGTTGGAGCCTTATGAGAGATGACGTATTGGAGTGGGACATGGCGGCAGCGGTATGTGGATAAGGGGGGTTGAGGCTGGTATAGATATTAGGGCCCTGGGAGCCGCCCAGTAACTACCGTAGAACAAAGCCATACAGTAGTGTAGATCAAATAGCGTAGCATAGTTACTAGCTTTCAATATGGAAACCCTAACCCTACGCTGGTCGCATGTGACCTCCGCAAGGCACAGCGACACTCTCCCGTGTCATTCCTCCTGTGAAATTGCAAATCCCCTAAGCTGGGACACCATTCGATACATCAGTTACATGTTTTCAACGTTCAATGGTCACCTTTCCAAACGAGCATACATCGCCCAATCAATCATCACCATAGCCTCGCCCTTCCTGTACAACTGACCACTTGTATCTTTTCTTTCTCCAAGGACTTAACCAACATTTCTTTCTCTCTCTCGGGCTATTTCGTAATTGATAGCAATTTCTGAGTCAAGATCAGGACATTTCCAGCTTAGCTGGTAGGTGGATACATTCGCTGCGGCGCTGTCCCCTTGTAAGCCCTCTTCCCTACTCAAACGAGCATGCATGCCCGTCGTTTATTCCGAAACACAGGTACAGTTATCAGAGACCCATTTTCAAACCTCATGCAAGCCTCATTGGCACGCCACTCTCGATTGTTCCCGCGTTTTTCCATCGACATATGCCAAATTATATGCATTGCCAAGGGATCGACAGCGTATCCGAAGCATCTACTACAAAGAGATTGCAGTTTTCTATGAAAAGGTGAACGATCGAAGGTGTGCTTTGTTGAGCTAAGGGTCACCCTTGCCTGATCTCTGTTTTTTGGCCTGTTCTCAGACTCCCCCATCTCCTCCCACTCCCTGTTAAGCCGTATGTGATCTGTGATTTGGGAAGATGGCCCAAGAAGATATCTAGACCTGTTACATCGCCAATCCTCTTTCCCTCTCCGCCGCTCGTTGACGCCCTTGCAAAGTTATGCTTTGCTACTCGGTTTCTTGAACCACCCTCTCTCACATCAATTATCCTCCGCTCCTTCCTTTCTCGCAGAGTTTTTGTGCTACACAGTGCGGAGACTACATCGAACCTAGAATAACGTTATAAAAGGAGAAGGAGCTAGTGGGTCGGATTTTTTGTGTCCCTTAGCCCCTTTCTCTTCTGAGCTGCCCATACTCTCTCAAAGATGCGGCATGCATCGCGAGTCTCTGCACTCAGGCTCTCAATGGCACTGTATTGGGAGTATCATCGAGTTTTCATTTCACCTTTGTCTCTGGGCCTGAGGGCGATGATGCCAACACCCTTCACTTACTTTCCGGTGGCCGCGGTGTTGATGTTCACATTACTGAGAGAACACGGCGTAGCGCCACTCACTTCCTCCACTTATTTCTTGGGTCTGGGGTCAGCTCATATCAGTACGAGGCACTTTGTAACATATTATTATTATGTATGTATCTCTGTGACGGCGAAAGCTAGCAACTTGAATAATATTACCAGTCTTATTGTTTTTGTGCTTGGTCGGCACGTGATGAGAAAGGCGGAGATACAAATTCAGGCGCGTCGGTCTGGTTTCGATTCCGAGTTGAGTGAGCTTGTGTTCCCCGGGTCAGCTTTCTCAACCTTGTTTACTCTCACCTTTCCTTTGCCGACCAATCTTTTCTTTACCTTGTTCAAATCACTCGTCTGCGCGACACTCTCTGACCTTCATGAAAATTTCCAATAGTCTATTCCTTTTGCTGCCATGCGTCGTCTTTTGCGAGAGCTGAAAGAGCTCAGGACGAGCCCTCCGGAGGGCATTCACATCCAAGTAAGCGAGAAGAGTGTGCTAGATGTCGTCGGTATTATTGAAGGCCCAGCTGAGTCCTCGACTATATACCTTGTACAAACGCGAGTCGACGCGTTTTGCAGAGGGCACACCATACGAAGGAGGCTACTTTCGTGTCAAATTCGAGTTCACAGAGGAATTCCCTGCTTCACCACCAAGTCTCCTTTCTTGTATAATGTCCAACTGTGCTGATGTCACGTTGAAAGGTTGGTTCTCCACGAAGATATTTCATCCGAATGTCTCTAACGCAGGGGAGATCTGCGTCAATACGCTCAAAAAGGACTGGAAGTCATCATATGGCATTGGACACATTCTTATCACTATCCGTGCCTCCTTATTTTACCCGAATCCGGACTCTGCACTTGACTGGGAAGCAGGGGTGCTTCTGCAGGAAAACTACAAGAGCTACTGCGAACGGGTGAAGCTGACACTAGCGTACACGCGACACCTCAGGTGCGTTCCATAGTACACGATCTTGATGAAGATTAACCAGCTGATCTATGCACGTACTCTTGTCCTGAGATCCTTCCACCAACATTCCCGAGACTGAGCTCTTAGTGTGACGCACCTGACGCACCTCCTTCCATTTCTGCCCCCCTTCCATCCGCCGCATCTTTACCTCCAACTTCTATATCACCGCCTTCTGTGTCTTCACCACAGAAAGGTGCTGTTACTATGGCAATGACAATGATGACGTTGCAGAAGTCCGCATTAGACACACTCTCGCTATCGCCTTCGTTGTCATCTCTTATAAATCCATGCTGCGAGGAGAAAGACTGTCATGTCTTGCCCTCGTCCCCAGGAACAGCACACTCGAACACGGGCTCCCATCCGAGCCGTTCTCGGACCCCTCACGTTTACCTCCATTATCACTTCACGATCACGATAGGCAAAGAGTGATATATACGATTATATCAACCACGTTGTTCGCTCAGAGCTGAACATTAGCCGATGGCTGGAGGAAGACAACGATCCGGTAATCGGGACATTCTCAGACAGAGACTGCAGAATGTAAGCGTGTCCCTGTCTGCTCGTTTATGCGCTCATAAATTTGATCAAGTTTCGCTGGGTTTATTGTCGGCTTGAGCGGCTACGTCGCAGCCTTGTGTCAAGTATAGTATGCGACTCGTCCTTGACGAATTGGTCCAAACACTAGACGAAATATATGCTCGTATACTAGGGCAATCTCCTGGGGAGAAGTGAGCCCACGCACATCCTCTGTTGTAATGCTTCGTGCTGGCCAACCTTGAAGGAACTCGTGGAAGTGCTTGCGATGAACTTCGCCGCTCGGGAACTCCAACACTCAACGTGCATTTGCGGTGGGAGGATGAAGAAGCTGCGATTCTATTGGCATGCTCCAGTCTAGTTGCGGTCATTGATGATGGTTCGCGGGCCATTCGAGTTTTTGCTCCTTTCCGTCAAGGAGTGTCTCACCTCAGACCAGCTTGCTCCCTTACAAGGGGGTTCACAGTATAATATTTAAGTCAGAGTTGCACACACGGTCATCGCTCAGGCCTGCCTTGAGACCTAACTTCGGTTGGAAGCCTTCTACTTTTCGACGTGCGATGATTACCTTCCTCCTGGGCTTTATGCTGCTGACAATGTTGACTTGCATGCGGAGTTCGGGAATGTTATATCACACATACAAGATGGGATCGATAGCCTTCTTGACTAACAGTGTACGTTACAGCGTGGGCTTTCACTCGCAATGAGTACGGCAATGCGTTTTCAGGCAAGTATGTAGCGCAATCACAGGCGGCTGCCATGTTGCAAAATGTGGATTCCTTGGTGTGGCTCAATACATTATTTCGAACCGTCGTTAATATGCAAAGGTCCGTGTTGGTGACGGGCGTATAGATTCGCCATTGCACGCAGCAGTGAAGAATGGAAAACTGGGGATCACAATGCTGCTACTGGTTCTTGTGAAAACGTTAACGTTCAGATGGTGACGATAGATATGACCCCACTCTACGTGATGCGCAATCTCCCCCTCCTAGTTCATAGAAAGCAATCGTCATGATATGTTCGGTGGGTTTGTGCCCGCACTTGGTGCTTCCTCTGCGCCAAACGCCAGAGCAATCAACCCATGTATCGCAGCGTCCTCGGTGAGCCTCCCACTGGCGCCCCCCAATCTCCCTCCTCGAAGCACGCCGTGTTGGGTCTGATGCGCGCATTGGACCCCGTCGTCGCAGAAGAAAACATCCGCATAACCGTCATTCACCCATGGTTTGCAGGTACAGTAATCCCAGTGGTTCTACGCCACGAGGATCTCTCCTTATGTCCTCATACGCTCGGCGCGCTGACTAGCGCCGTATTTCTAAGACACATCAACATTCGGGCTCCCAGTGAAGCTACTCGCTGGTATGACGATGACGCCCGTCCCGCGTATCGCGACCGCGGTCTTCCGCGCAGCGACGGACCCGGATGTCGCGACGAGCGACTGTCCGTGGGTGCTCCCGTATGACGGGCCGGCTATCACGCGTGGAGAAGGAGGCGCTGGGGTTGGCGTGTAAGAAATACTGGACAGGCGCATCCGCAGCGAAATCAGGTGCGTTCTTATCCTTCCTCGCGTGTGGGTGGACAGACCCTGATAGATACTGGTTACCATATGGTTTGTGCTACACCCCAGGTTCTCCATGGCGGTCCAGCGCTAGGTTCAGTTGGTCTGCGACTTGAGGCGTATCTTCCGTCCCGTGCTGTTGAGACGCGTCCCTGCTGTCTTGCAGCAGTCTCATTTAAAAGTATCCCCCTTCTGAGAAGAAGTGGTTTTTTTCCTCCCCTTTGATTTCATTGCTGGGTACACGGTCCATAGGATCTGGATCAATATTTACCATGTTAGATTCATTCCAGTTACGGATGTACCTTTCTACTCACATAGCGGTGCTATCCACTCGGGTGGTATTGCCTTGTGTGTTGCTTTAGCATGATTGTATGAATCACATGGGAAAGTGGGGAGAAAGTCATGTATTAGCTGCACCCCATCAATGACCTGAGGTCCTGAGGGCCCACGAGGGCCCAAATCGTCGGTGTCCCAACTCTGGCGGAGCGTGGGAAGGTCCGCGCGCCACGGGTTTTATGACCCGTGAGACCCGCGAAAACCCTACCCGTTGTTGTAGGTGAGGGCTGGTTTTGGCGGGTACGGGTAGCCCCTGAAATACCCCAAATGTTACCTGTGGTATTCCCTATTTTTCGTTGTAATGTCTCATTTACCTACGAGGTCTCGGCTTAACTGTAGGTACAAACCAGCTTGTGATTGCCTCAAATATAACATCACCCTGTTGTTCTCGAAACCTTCCGTACGTGCGCCATTTGTTGCAAATAGGTGGAGCACGCGCGGTGCTCGAGTTTGAGGATCTTCAACTTGAAGGTCACGAAAATCGCTCGGAGGTCTTTGGGCGCTCCGTCAGCTGTGCTCAGTTCCGTTCAGAGCGGCATTCGTTCCGTTCCGAGATCAGCATATAAGTTGACCTTACAACATCCGTCACATCCATTGCCAAGAGATCTATCGCGACCATACTGGCATTGCAAGCGTGTATTGACCAACTAATTGAACGGGGATCGCAGATCTTCCATTTCTGCTTTTTTTCACTCTTATTACTCCTTCCCCATTCAACCGTATCTGATTGAAGTTCCAGCTTTCTCATGGAGTAAGAACTACCTGTGTAATCTGAAACTGAACTATATTATCGTCAAAACGTTTATGAACGTTTATCTTCTAAAGACTCGTAAATATGCCTTTTTTGTACTATTTCGTTTATTCTCAGTATGATCGGAAAATAATTGTATAAGCTCAGGGTTCCCCACCCTTAACGCAATATTGTACGGCGAAGTTCCTTTTTTGTTCCGCACATGAGCATTTGCCCCTGATTCGAGCAGCAACTTGCACAGTGTCTTCCGCACATCCCCTTCAGAAGCTGGTATTGAGAACAATGCCCAATGCAGAGCAGTTAAGTGCTCGTTATCCTGGGCATCTACGTCTGCGCCACCTCGGTCAAGTAATGATTGTACGACGGCGCAACATCCCAGTTCCGACGCAATGTGTAGTGGTGTCCGGCCAAACGATCCCGCCTGTTAACATTTGCACCAGAGTCGAGCAGCAACGTGCACGTAATGCTTGCGGCACTGTCCAAGTCTCTTGAAAATGTTAAGTAACGCGATACGCTATGCAGAGGGGTGTAGCCGCAGTCATCCTGCGCATCCACATCCGCGCCTCGGTCCAATAATAGAGGTATGATGTTGTAATATTCCCTGTAGATCGCGCAGTGTAGTGGCGTACGGCCTTTGGAATACTGGACATTAACATTTGCACCAGATTCAAGCAGCAACATGCACACAGTCTGGTGTGCATTACTGTCCCGCGATGAGGAGTCGTCAAGAAGCAACTGCAGAGGGGTTCGGCGGGATCCATCGTACGCGTCCACATCCGCACCTCGCTCTAGCAGCAGCTGCACGACTTCATGATGTCCATCCCGGGATGCGTAGTGTAGTGGTGTCCAGCCGCGGGAATCACGAGCATGGACGCCCGTGCTGGGTACGAATGGTATTCGAGGAGTCGTGACTCGTCGGAGGCCTGTTGTTGGACGTAGCAGAGTCGCGCCTTCGACCCTACCGTCATGTTCATTTGTACCGTGGTCAAGCAGCATCCGGACAATGTCGACGTGCCCGATCCTCGATGCTACATGCAGCGGAGCCATATCGTCGAGATTTAGAACTTCAATGTCTGCACCGTATTGGAGTAGTAGCTTTATGAAGTCCATGTGTCTGAAGCGCACCGCCGTGTGCAATACCGTATCGATACCACTACGGAAATTTACATCATGTGCACGTTTTGAAAGGAGGTGACGGGCCATGCCGAGGAATCCAAAAACAGTAACACAGTGTAAAGGAAGTTCCCTTGGATCCCGGCAGTGCAATAACTTTCTCAAACGTTGGGTGTCGTATTGTACACCTCGAGCCGAAAGCCAAAACTCGAAGTGTGGTTTCTCTCCATCCAGAAGAGTATCGATGCCATCCCGTACGTGTGATATCACATCCCCAAATTCCACGTGTTCATTGATACAGTAAGCGGCATACCGCGTGAGGGGGGAGCCGTCGGGGTTCGCCTGGCGGATCCGGGATTCCAATTGAAGCAAGGTAACAAGACAAGCTTGCGCCATGACCGTGTGTGCAGCTTCGAGTTCAACATGATAGGATGAGACGTCTAGTAGGGTGGTGGAAAGGCGGTCCGAAATGAGAAATTCCTTGACAGTGAAGTGAGAAAATTGGACAACCAGAGAACCATTGTCATCAATGACCGTGACTAGACTTGAGCATGCCAACAGAATTGCCGTCAGTTGATCCTCCCACCGCAAATTTGCATTGAGATTCGGAGTTCCAGAGCCAGCAAAGTCTATCACAAGTACATCTGCGAGTTCCTCGACAAGAAGAGGGCGGGAAGCCACCGTGAGACATTGCAACAGCCGATGTGCGTGATCTCGATTATCCATCGCAATTTCCCCTAATATTCGGGTATATGTTTCATCTAGTGTTTTGGGCAATTGGTGAAGGACGCGCCGCACATCTGACACAACACATTGACATAGTCGCTCAAGCTGACAATAAATCCAGCGAAACCTGTCCGAAAAGATGAGCAAATATTACAACCAGACGGGGACATCCTCACATTCCACCGGATCTTTCTGAGAGTGACCTGATCACCAAACTCTTGACTTCCTCCCGCCATGACTTCATGTTCACATTCGAGCGAACAACGTGGGTGATATAATCGACGATGTCATTCTTTTGTTCATGTTGGTTGTGAAGCGATATGGAAGTAGATGCTAGAGGTTCGAGAACAGCCCGTATGTTGCTCTCGTAACGACTGGTCGTAAACAGTCGCAGATTTGGCAGGTACAAATCGACGAGTCCCTCCACTAGTTCAAGAACTTTTCCACATGATGAGGGTATCCCACCACTATTGGGACATTCATCGAAGGCATCAATTATACAATAAACTGGGATCCGCCGAGGTAAATTGAGCATCTCCTTGAGGCATTCCGTAAGCGCGCCATTCCCCGGGTCGGGCAACTCGAACCCACGACGGTGGGACGCGTACAAGGCGAGAAGTTTGTCGCAGTAAGAATCGGATTGGTCGGATAGTTGAACAAGGAGAGATGAAAGTAATCCACGGATATCCTGCTTTCTCTTGTCCTTGAAGTCGAAAAAAAAGTAGCACATAAATGCTGTGCCGTTGTTCGAGATGCGTTCAATATCCTGAATGACCGCAGCACTGGCCAATATTCGATGGTATAAGTTACCGCAGTTAAACCAGTTATTAATAAAGTTAGGGAGAGACATACGTAAGAACACTCTTCCCAGATCCGGCTATGAAAAAGGAGGTCGATTAGAAATAGCAAGTGGGCAAGCGCGGGAGAGCGTACGATTTCCGTATATCCACAAGAGGGAGCCGGACTGCTTCCAATTGGCGAATGCGTCACTATCAGTAAACCAGGTCACAGTGCCTGGGTGCCGCTCATCCCGTGCAGTCTTGTAATTGACGGAAGGATCTGGAGGAGAGAGCCATTCTCTAAGCGCACGTCGCAACTCGTCTCCTGTACGAATAATTGAACATAGAACCCATGAGGAATTAATTACGTACTATCGATACTGGTAGGGTGTGTTTTCATTTGATCGATGGCTTCTGCACATCATGTTAGGGTTGTATCGACAATCAATTGAAAATAGGTGCTCACTTTCGATAATCTCACGAAACGGGCCTATTTTTCCTTCTTCAAGACACTTCACTCTGCAGTCGATGCTGTTCACTTTCCCATTGATTCCCTCCACCACGCTGGCGACATGGACCACTTCATTATGGAAACGATGTGCCACATCTAGGGCTTCTGCAGCCACCATAAGAACTTCCTCTTGCGTCAGTTTCTCTATCCGACCCAGCGCATCCTTGATCTCAGTATTCCCAACGAGCATGTTCAGAAACACTTCTGCATATGGATATGAGTAGGCCAACGGGAGTCGTCCAGCACTAGTGGTCAACTCACTCGCTTTCCCCTGCTCGAACTCCCTCGTCGCGACGGCAAGGATAGAAAGTACTTCAGCCATGACCTTGACCATAATTTCCTTCATTTGATGAGTCGGTGGGACTTTAGTATATCTCTCAAAGCGTCTGAAGAACTTCTCGATGCGTCGAAAAAGCTCGGCGAGTGCGCGGTGTCTAGTACTCTGACCAGGTCCCAAACCCTTTGCCGCCTGAAAGACATCAATTTGGTAATACTCCAAGTAAAACCTACCAGAGACACTCACCGAGACGAGGATGCCGATGCCAGCAAAAATCACCCCCGCAGGAGGATAGGCCTATAAAATACATATCAGATCTTGACCCTGGCATGTTTGGTGCGACTTTAGACTGACCAAGCTAACGCCTGCGCCAATTGTCTGGAGAACCTTGTTGATTATATCGAATGTGGTGGCTAACCATTCTGTTGATGTGTACTGGCTCGTCCCCGGCTGATCATAGGCAAGAAGTTGGGTTTGAAGTAGGGTGAGAATGGCAGCGGCGGAGTTGCAGGTGGTGAGATCGCGAAATAGAGGGTGAGAAGGGAGGTGATTCCCTGTTGTATTCTTGTACGCCTGCAAAGCTGCGTCGAAGATAGACTGAAAGTGTGAATTTGGGTTGGTGATAGAGGGAGTATTAGAGTGAGACATGGCAGCAGCGGTATGTGGATAA